>WEKY01015096.1:31537-87039 GCA_013390045.1 Picathartes gymnocephalus
CCACTGGCCGTGCTGGACCCCGCAGGTGAGCCCGGCACCTGCCCCGCCGGGTGCGTGAGCCCCGGGGATGCGGCGGGGCTGGACGAGCGGGATGCGCCCCGGGGCTTCATTCAGCGGGACGGGAGGGCGCGGGCGGGGGCCGTGCCCGGGCTGTGCCCGCAGAGTGGAGGCACAGGGAGGTCTCAGCCCGAGATCGCCGGCGCGGTGCGCGCTGCCGCTCATCGTCTGGTTCGCCTATGTGTTTAAAAATACCGGTTCTTCTTCAGAGCTTTCAGCTGCGCTTGGTGAATCCCTGTGCTGGAGGTTTAACATTCGGGGGAATAGCTTGCTATGGGAAGCAGATAGGAAATAGATGTAAGAGACATCGTGCCGTGCTCGATGGCCACGGCCGGTGGCTGCGCTGGAGCGGGCGGAGGTGTCCGCAGGTGCGGGGCGGCCTGGGGACAGGTGTTGGGTTAGTTTCCTTCCTCCTGGTTCTCCTAATTCAGTGGAGCTGCTTGTGTTTACAGGGTACGTCCTGAAATACAAACACACAAGCAAAAGAAAGGTCAAGTATTTCATTATTCCATCGGAATTTGTTAAAGTTTAGGAAATACAGATCTTATTCTTAGGAATTACTCTATGTAGCGTTTGAAGGGATAAACAGAGACTTTGCTATGCACTGAAGGATCTTAACAGCTGGATAAAACGTATCAGATCGTAATTTTTGTCTTAAACTTGGAAGAAAAATTATATTGGTGTTGAAAATGTGGCCATGGAAGATGTGCTGTAACCTAAAAATGTTTTAAGGTAGTCATTGGAAAAAGAAAAATCTGTATGCCAGCTTTAAACTAGTGATTATCTGTTCATTAAATTATTTATTGGTGAAACAATTGCTGCTAAAACAATGAGGTCATAGTGATACTGCATGGTATCACTTACTATATCCATATTACATAGTATATCAGGGCTTGTGGGATTGCTTTTTCATTTTGTTCAGTATGGGTATTTTGTAGTAGAATTGTAAACTGCTTCCCATGGTCTTGAATATATAATGTACTCGTGGAATCTTACTCAGAAAATTAATAATAGAGGTAAGAGATGGACCTGATAAAAGCTGCTGTCTTATGGCTTGAAATGAATGCTGTTGCATCTGGTTTAATTAGTTCAGCACTCTGGACAAGTCAAGCATTTAATCAGAAAAGAGAAAGTAATCACCAAGAGCAGGTGTGAGTATCTCTTTTAAGCATCTCAATCCGTCACATTTAATTTTGGAAGACAGTGTAGGACTAATTCAATTTCAGTGGCATGAAACAGTTTTAAAAATACACAAAACTGTAGTTGAGAGAGAGATGGCACTGAGGTGAGCATTGCAGTAATTAAAATTTATAATCTAGCTCCAAATATCTAAACATTTTCTCAATAACAGCAAAACAGCAGATACCTTGGCTGTTAAGGTCTGTGGTGAATATCCACTTAAATGATCTTATTCTGTGTTCTTAATGCCACCCTCTGAAACATATCACAATTTTTAGTATTATTTATTACATAATAAAAAGGCGCTATTTTTTCCTGTTACAAAAGTTTCCTTCTTTTTCTCATAGTAAGATGAGGCTGGGGCATTTGTTTTAAAGAAATATTTCCATTTTGATCACTATAACTAGATCAAAGAAGAAGGTGTGGAATTATGTAGTGCTAATGTTCAGCAAATGTGATTGTAATCCCAGCTAACTGCTGCGTTCTACAGCGACTTTTTTCCTCGCCAAAAATATTGCCACCCTTTTTAGCAGACTTTATAATGTCTGAAGATAGATTTTAAAGGAAGTAGTGAAGTCAGCAAAGTATAGTTTCCTTGGTCTAAATGTAGACTTTTTTTGTATCTTTCATAAATACAATTTTGTTTTCTGCAGCGGATTAAGCGACAGAAGTTTTTTCTGAGTGCAGCTGAGTGTGATCTTCATCAGGCTCTTTTCCTTTTTGCTCTCTGAAGGGTGATCTCAATTCGTCTCCTCACAGGTCTTTCTCTGTCCCAAGGAGGCAGGAGTCTGGTGTCTCTCCTCCTTGTCCTAGTGGCGTTTTCCCTCCTTCCATTGTGGAAGCAGGGCTCAGGCAGATGCTTCTCCTGACAGATGTTTAGTGAGCAAAGCAGAGAGTGTTTCTGTGGCTGTTCCTTTTTGTGCACAATTTAGGTCTGTGCCAGGCAGAGCACAAGCCAGTCATGTGCAAGCTTTGTTACCTCTTTATCTGTAGTGCCTATTGCTGCAGTTAATACTGCAAAAACTCTGTGCCCAAGACTCAATGAATACTTCACTGGCCAAAACTATTAAAGAATATTGCCAATAGTTGTTAATAACATATTCACACCCTCTACCTACCCCAGCCTCAAGCTAATGCTAATAAGGATATGACATGGCTTCTTCCCACAAGCTTGGTTTTTGGTATGCTAAATATAAGAATTTTGAGTTATAACTACATTGCATTAAGGTCCAGAGTTTAAACTAGGAGTTTAATAATAGTCATACCAAATCATTGTTAAAGAAGTTGAAGGTAATAAATGTCAAAATTATTCTGAGAGTTACTTCAGCACTGAAAAATTGGAAAGCAAATAGCCTCCATTAACTGTTTCCGGCACTCCAGGAACATCGGGGTTGGAAGAAAATGCAGGCTACAAATATTGACAGCACTGTTTCCTCTGTTCTTAATTTAACTGCTATTCTTGTATATGGCCAGCCTTTGGTCCAAGCCTTGCCACAGAGAGTGTCGGGGAAGAAGGCTGGGCCAGGCACACTGCCTGAGCTGGACACAGGGTTTATGAGTCTGGCATTGGGTTTTGGCTGGCAGGTACATTAAAAACAGATCCAAATAAACTGCATGGTAACTGCTACAAGCAGTAGTAAACAAAGGCTTGAAAAATCTTAGGACTGAAATTGCAGAAGGCAGATAATAGTAGGAACGCTTTGCAGCTGTAACTTCTGAAGATATTATGCTGCTTTGCAAATATTACATAGGCCTCCCAATATGCTGTGATTTATATGCATGTAATTACTCATATTTTGATAGAGCAAAAATTTTTATTGTTGTGACTAAGGAAAGCCAACCAGCCATGATAAAAACCAATTTGGACCTGATTCCTACCCATCTTCTCTGAGCATGTGGAAATTCTTGAGAATAAGTCCTTGCATGTGCCGGCCTCTTCTCCAGAAAGGGCCTTTCTGTTCTTCTGCATGTAAGTCATCTCTCCTAAGAGTGAAGTTCATAGCTACATATATTTACCAGAGTTTCCGAACTGGACTATGAAAAGGGGGAGTTATGATTGGATATTTGCCTCTATTTTGAGATGCAGGTGGTAGAAGATAATGAGTATGAGGGTTGAAGGGTATTGCATACATAAAAGCCTTCTGTCATGTGTAAATTTCAAAGTCAAAATGTAGTTCAGACCAAAAAAATGCCCCTCAAACAATGACATCCTTTTCTGTTCTGTCTCACTAAATCCACATCAGATTTACTCCAATTACAAATAAGAGCATGCTTTTCCTAAGACATTTTCCAGCAAACTCAGTCAGGACAATCAGGCTCATGTCTTTCATTATTCATAACCAGAACTCAGGAGGGTGGTTTGGACCCACAGTTTATCTCCATGCAATCTGATCAACCTTTGCCAGTACAGGTGCTACTCTGAGGAAAATGTGGAGGCTTGGCTCCTGAGGCACTTTTCAGTTGTTTCAAAAAGCCTTGGTTGAGGAGCACCCGCCCCACTGGCTTTGGGAAGGTTTGTGTTCCTATGTCCCTTTAGCATACATCTACATTGCAGCTGCAGTTTCATATTAGTGGATATGAGCACACGCACCCAAGCCACTTTTAGTCTAGCTGTCTTGACTATCATAAAACCACAGAGGAATTCAGGTAGGAAGGTACCTCAGTTGCAATTCCAACCTTCTGCTCAAAGCTGGGTTAACTATGAGGTCAGGCCAGGTTGCTTAGTGCTTTTTCTGCTTGAATCTTGAAAACCTCCAAAGTTGGAGAGGGCACAAGTTCTTTGGGCAACCTGTTCCAATGTTTGACTGTCCTAATGTTGACTTTTTTTCTCCTCATACCCAGTCTTAAACACTTCTTTGTATTTCAGTTTGTCTGCTGTCTTTTCTCCTCCTGCTGTGCACCATTATGAAAAGTCTGAGTCTGTTCTCTTGACAACAACTCAAAGGAATTGGAAGACTGCAACTAGCCCTGCCAAAAGTCATTTCATCTACAGGCTGAGCAAACCCTGTTCCCTCAGCCTCTTCTCATACAGAGAGTACCAGCCCCTGACCTTCTTTGCAGTCCCCTGTTGAATTCACTGCAGTTAAGTCACATATTTCCCAACACTGAGGGTAGTATTATGTCGTTCAAAAAGTGCTGAATAGATAGATGTAGTTGCTCCTCTGATCTACTAATGATGTTCCTGTTAGTACAACCCAGGATTCTGTTGTTAGAGCATACTGCTGGTTCATGTTCAGTTTATCAGCTACCAATACCCCCAGGTCCTTTCCAGCAGAGCTGCTTGGCAGCCTGGCAGTCCCCTACCTGCATCATTGCAAGGCATTGTTCCTTCCTTTGCTCAGGACTTGGCATCATGTGAAAAACCTTGCTAGAATTAAGGTAAAAGACATCCACTGCTCCTTAAGCCCAGTCTTTTTGCCGTGGTAGGCACCTGGGCTGGTCAGACATGACTTGGCTCTGGTAAATCCATGCTGACTGTGGCCAGTCACCTTTTCCTTCTTTGCCCAGAAATGCCTTACAAGAGGACTTACTCCACCTTTTTGGTCCCAGCATCCCAGGAACCACAGTGAGGTTGGTTGGTTTGTAATTCCCTGAATCTTCATTTTGGCCTTTTTAAAAACAGGTGGAGCATTTGGCTTTCTTTGGTTATTGGGGATTTCTTAATCTCCATGACTTTTCAAAGATTATAAAGTATGACAAGGGCATCAGATATTATTTACAATCTGGTAGATGTATTGAATGAATCATTTTGGTTCATAGGAATGACAGCTGAATTATGGAGCTGTGCATCTGAAATCTAGTTTTCCCTCTTGGCCATGTGAACTGGCTTCACTGAAAGAGCTGTCTTTAACTCCACACATTTGGTGAAAAACTGATTGCTAGCAAAGAACCTCTCTGCTTCCATGTGCCCAGTTACCCTTCATGGATTAACAGGGAATTGCCAGAGGAAGAAACAGAGACACAGGCTGGAGAACAGGTGTTTGGAGAGTCTTAAGAATTATTTCTTTATCTTTAGCAGGAAGACTGTACATGCAGGTGAAAGAGGCTTGTGTAAGCTCAATGGATGGTATTTGTCTTTAGGAAAGTTGCTTGTATTTTGTTGATTGTACTAAAAGACTGGAATAATTTTGACTGGTTGTTCTACTGGAAAAATGTCAACAAACACAGCTTGTTATTATAAACTCTTTTTTTTACTGATTGAAATTGTTTGACTTGGTTTGAAAACATTACTAATCTAGTCTGGCTTTTGAACTATAAACACTTAACTGAGTTACATGACTTTGAAGTGGCCACAAAACTCAAGTGACTCATTGCAAATGGCTTCTGTTTGCTTTTTGTCTTTCCTGCATTTCCCCTGCTTTTGCTTCCAGCAGTGCCCCCAGAGCCCGACCCACACAAGCCTGCCTTCCCGTCCACCTCCTCCTTCCTGCTGAGGGCTGCTGCCTGCAGCCTGCAGTGCAACATCACAGTCTGCACCTTCTCCCAAGGCTGGGCAGTCAGGCAGCATCGTGAGGCCACAGAAGGAGAGATACTGGCCCTGCTGTGGCCAGGCTGTGCTCTCTCAGGAGCTCCATCCTGCTCAGGTGCAGTGTATGGTACCATGGCATTGCAGGGTGGTCCTGCACGCTCCTGCCTTGCCTTTCAAAGTGAGGATGCCAAAAGTGGGGACCACAGTTTGATTCACTTGGGTGTCTTTTTTTTAGTTAGGGTCATGTATCAGTGGCTTTTTAAAGTCAGTCATATATAAGTCTGTGCTATGGGCTGGGGTCATGGTGGAATAACCTCTGGCTACAGCTCAGATCCACCACTGGATAACAAGGTTAAGTAAGTGCCTTGGAGCAGGCTGCAGGCTGGAGGTAAGCGTGCTGCTTTTCACTTTGGGATGTCTGGATCCAGATCCCAGCGAGACTGAATGCATTTCACTGAGCAGCTACTGTTAGAAAAGTCTCATGTACCATTACCTGATAAACTCTATTACAGATGTGCTTCAGGGATACAAATTGCTTACCCCAGTGAATATGAAGAGCACATACATTTTCATGATAGCATGCAGAGCGCCTGCTAATCTTGTTTAAAATATTCATTTTTATGTTCAGGCCAGATAGAGTCAAATTGGCACTTCACACAGGTAAGAATTTAGGGCTTGCAGGATCTGACTTACCGATGTGAATAACACTTAATTATAAATGTTACTGAAGACAAGGCATAATTATCATTGTCACTGACTTACAGTTCAGTAATAAAAACTCATCTCATGCCTGTACCCAATGTGTGTGCATTAAGCTATACTCTAGCTAACTCTGTGGGTTTTAATTAGTTCTGTTGTCTGGCAGAAATTTTCCTTGGTGGGAGAACAACAGTTATCAACAGAAAAGATTAACAAAAGAAATTCTTCCATTGTTTTGTATTTGTTCTGCCGTGATTGCAATGAAAAGCTTTTTTTTTCTCCCTCCCCACCCACTCCCTACAGGACAGTTTGCAAAAAGGAAGAAGACTTCACTTTGGTTCACAGTCGCACTGCTGGTGGTGTCTGTTTTCATACTGACCATAGGTCTGGCAGCTACCACACGAACAGAAAATGTTACTGTGGGAGGCTACTACCCAGGCATTGTTGTAAGTAGAAACCCCACTTTAGAATATTAGATACATCCAAATATATTATTATCAGCTGTAAATGGGAAGTTCTGATAGATTGAAAACCAACCAAAAAAAAAAAAAGATAATTAGTACTGTTGCATTTCACAGGAAAGAGATGCTGCTTTGTTTTGACCTAGTTCTAATGTGTTGTAAGGCAGGAGGTAAACTATTTTTCTGAAGTGCCCCGAAGGGGAGGTTGTTAAGGGACAGAAGGAGGTCAAGGTTGCACTGCACTGAACTATGCTGGGCTCAGGGAACTGTGTGAAAACCTGTGCTAGACTCCCACTGGTCTCCATTAAAGGAGGATGTCTGTGTGACTGGACAGTAGGCATGGGATAGATCTGAACAACCTTTTAGAAGTTTACTGCTTTGATGGCAGGAAGAGCCACTCTGCTCTTGTGTCCCAGGAATTCTGCTGCATCCATTGCAGGGAAAGCCCTGCAAATGGACACGTGGAGGCATCCTTTTGTGCAGGCCTGCTGCCAGTTCTCTCATACAAGATCCTGTTTCCAAAATCCTTAGTCTTGTTTTTGCCTTGGGAACAGACTGCTTAAAAACGTTCCTGCAGTGGGCACAAGGTTCGAGCTCTGCCTGCTTTGCCCTGTGGTGCCTCTGTGACTTCTGAAGAGGAGTAGCTCTGCCAGCCCCTTGCTGGTCCAACCCCAGGCCCCTTCTGATCTCAGGAGAAGGGATTGGTTGTATCCCAAAGTGTGTAAATGCCTGGAGTAAAAAAAAGTAATTTCAGTACCTGGGCTGAGTTTTAAATACAAGGAGTATGGGCAGCAGATATGATGCACGGAAAAACAAACCCTCTAACTAGCTGAAGTTAGAAAGGGGTATGTTTATTGACAGTGCCAGGCACACGGGGGTTTGCACCCCAAAGGCATGTGCAAATTTCACAAAGCTTTGATTTTCTATTTATGTACGATAATCTTACATATTCAAAGTTACTTGATCTGCCTAATACATATGTATATCCTAACCTCTCTTCTCCCCCACTTCGTATTAAAGTGAGGTTAAAGTCCTTTCATGTCCGCGCATTCTCATCCAAGAATTGGGTTGGTGGTCTCCAAAATGGGTCAGTGGTCGTCTGGGATGAAGCCAGGGACATCTTCTTCCTGATGGATTCTGCGACTTTGATCTGTTGGCAAAGATCCTGGCCCCCTTGGGTCTATTCCTACTCCCTATCTTATTTGAAGTAGTCCCAGATCCCGGGGTTGTTACAGTTTCTTCACTTCTACAATATATCATCCTTCTTGTTCTACTCCCTATTCTACTTTCTAAACAAAAATATGTCATCTGAGTGATATATAGGTTCAGCTTCAACTAGTTCCATCTACTAATGAGTAACTAATTATAATGATCCTACGTTTCCAACTTAAAGTTCCTAATATTGCCTACCTAAGCCCTAAGTATTACAATTCTAAATCTTTAATTCGTTTAAGTTTCCCTTGATTCAGATAGAGAAGGGCTGAGTCAGCCAAGGGGAGGTAGAGGGTGCAAGGTAAAGAAAGAAACTCACATGCTCAGAGTTAGACGCTGCTTAGGTGTGTAGCTCCACTGCTGCCAAAATATGTTGTAAGGTATCATTATTTCTTACTCTCTATGGAATGAAATGCCCAGAGAAGAGGGATATGCATCTTCTAATACCATGGATGCACCATTAATAATTTATGAGTTAGAACCATTCCTCCTAAACAAGTCCTCTTACATCTTAGTGTTATGTTGAGAACAGGACTTTCAGAAAGATAATTTTAGGGTTATGATCTATAAGGAGTGGTGTTTTAAAAATAGAACAAAAAGCATTTCCAAGAATAAGACCTTAAAAGAATGATTTTCTCTTTTATTAACCTAAAATAGATAGGTTAATACTTATAAAGTTTTCTTCTTCTTCCAAAATTTGACATAAAATCTTTTTTAAGACCGTGTTATCTGCATTCATCCCTAGAAAGAAGTTTCATTTTTAAACTGCTGTCTTTAACAAGTGTAATAACTAATAGACCCATGTGCACACAAGAGGTTATTTCAGCATTTAGTTTCTTACAAGAATAACACGTCTATTCATTCATCTGAAAAATATCACCTGCTAAAATATTTTTTGAAAGTCTTGTTTTCATTAATAACCAGATAGAAAAGCAAGAATTTGTTAGAATACTTTTAAAACAAAACTTTTTATTAATAATTTTCCTTTCCAAAATATAATTGGAGCCAAATCATTTTCATAAAATTTAGAATCCTTTTTGTGTGCACAAGATGGATTATTGAAGTAACGGAGAAAGAGTGATAGGTAATTGTCAATGTAAATGTCATCAAGATATTAAATATCACAAACATTTAGCAAGAACTAAAAATGTTATGCAGATCTTACATGGTAACTTGCCAAAAGCCTGATCAGAGGTGTGTGACAGCACTGTTGTGTTTCTGCCTCACTGCCAGAGGTGACTGACTCCAGTGCAGCATTGGCAGACAGACTGTCATAGAATGGCTTGGGATGAAAGGGACTTTAAAGGCCTTCTCAACTCCTCTGCCACAGACAGGGACATCTTCTACTAGACCAGGTTCTCACAGCCCCATCCAACCTGGCCTTGTAAACTTCCAGGGATGGGGCACCCACAACTTCTGTGGGCAACCTAGTCCAGTTCCACCACCTTCACAGTAAAGAATTTCTTCCTAGTATCTTATGTAAACCTACCTTCTTTCTGTTTGAAGGCATTGCCTCTCCTGTCTCTTCATGTTTTCTTGTAAGACACCTCTAGGAATTGGAAGGCAGTAGTGAGGTCTCCTTGGAGCCTTCTCTTCTCCAGGCTGAACAACCCAAACTCTCTCAGCCTGCCCTCATAGGAGAGGTGCTCCAGCCCTCTGATCATCTTTGTGGCCTCCTCTGTACTCACTCCAGCAGGTCCATGTCCTTCCTATGCTGGGGGCCCCACTGAAGGCAGCACTCCAGGTGGGGTCTCACCAGAGCAGAGTAGAGGGGCAGAATGCCTTCTCACCATCACCTGTTTCAGAATGTACTGAATAGCCCTCAAAAGGTGCTTCTCTTCTGTGCTGACAGTAGAGGGAGCTTAGAAAACCAGCATAGCCGCGATCCCAAACTCTTAGATACCTAAAGCCAGGGGAGTGACCCTGTCACTACATATTTAGCTGCTGGGCTCAGAGAAAATCAAGAATGTGAGGAGAGACAATATTAGTTTCAATTTAAAATCAGGTCTAGTTCTCATGGACTTCAGTAGTAAAATATTAATTTCACAGCAGGTTGATGAGATGAAACCTCCGCTGACCTTAGGTGAGCAATTTTGGTCTTAAAACCATGCAGAATTAACCCTGCCTTGAAGACACCTACAAAGATGAATAACACTATCCACTGGCACAGATTTACTTGTATCTAGAAATATTTGCAGAACAAGTCTTCAGGGTTAGATCCAAAATATACTTTGGCTGCTGTCAAATTCCCACTGGCTTCCAGAAGAGTTAAGTGCCTTTATTTCCCTCCATGTGTGGTCACTTGTAATTTGTTTTGAAAAAATCTTTTTTCTAAATACGTCTTTATAGTGATAGGTATTACCTGAACTTATGCATCCAAAGTAATTGAACTTAAAATATTTCTGTGTGTAGATGAGTTAATATGATGTTACACTTTGGAAGGTGCCTGCATTTAGTAGATTACTGCTTGATCATATGCTTGCACTGTCTTTTTGGAACAGTCTGCAAAGACAGAGTTGGAACTGTTTCAGCCTCATTTCCTTATAAATATTGTTTATACTTAAATACTTAATGTCACTTCTCAGTGACTACTTACTGTAATTTTTTTTTTTTCTATTTTTATACTCTTTCAACTGGGTCCAGTTGTCCCAGCACCACACCGGCCTGGACTCCCAGAGTTCCCAAATAGCCTGTTGTCTAAATGGACAGAAAACTAGCTCATATGACACTAAAACAATCTCAGTAATGCTGTGGCTTTCATCCTGATCTCTATGGTTCTGCTCCTTCTGATTTAATTGTTTTTGTTCTGTGTTTGGTCATTTTTTTTTATTCACATGGATATTATTCATTTTGTGCTCCCTGCATCAGCCATAAATGAGGTTTTATGGATTGTTCCTGTTGGAATGAAAAATGGCACTTGGAACCAGATGTCATTTTGAAATAGTTATCTTAATTTACAAAGTTGCTGTCCCCTGAACAGAGTGTCCTTGCTCACGGTTCCAAGTATCTCTACTATTGAGCTGTCAGCATGGGTGCACTTTCTCAAAGTCTCTGCTTTTAGTCCTTGTGCCTTCCTTTCACATAAATTTTCCCAAAGCACTCAAGAGCAAATCTCCTTTCCTTACATTCGCTTTCCTGAAAGCGAGTGTCGGATTCCTCTTGTGATACTGAGCGAGTAAAGTGCTTGCAGGGGATTTGCTTTCAGCTGTGAGCAGTTGTGCGTGAGAGCAAGGAATTTACAGGCAATGCTTAAGCCCTTGGCTGGGACATGTAGTCCTTAAAAACTTAATTTGTGCTTGGGGGAGAGCCTCTGAGCTTGGTTCAGAGGCTCACTACAGAGAGGGGCTGGAACTGTGAATCCAAGGAATTTCTACTGCTCCAAACCTTCATGGGCCCATCATAAAGGGGAGGCTTTTCGTACCATCCTGATGTGGAAGCAACACTGGGACAATACTTCAGGGTCCCTTCCTCCCCTCTCTCTCCTGCGGCTGCTGGTGATGCAGCTTTTAGCATTTTAGCAAAGAGTTTTTCTGGGGTTGTGTGATAGTTTCTAATCATTAAAATCAAACAAGAGTAACTCTAAGCATTTTAACTTGGGTCATTTGCATGGTGGGAATACATGCATTATTTGAGAAAAACTGTCTGCAATTGCCTAAAGCTTTGCAATTTTTCAAAATGATGATGTGTGGACTAAATAGGAGTGTTTTTTTCTCCTATTTTACTTAGTTTTTGCTTTGCAGTGTGTAAAACTATACATGACAATTGTAACAGTAGGCAGGTTATAGAAGCTTATCTGTACAGACTTCTGTTTACTACATGACAAATTTTGCACTGAACTATCAGAGAGCTGCAATCCTGGCCATTTCCCACTACATTATATGATTTATGTCCAACAGTAACTTCCACCTTTTCCGTTGACCATTTAGCCCATCTGTTTCGTGTATTATCTTAGATATCACTGTATGTATTGGTATGTTGTCCAGATAAGCTGACCTCATGCATTTCTGTTGGTTTTGTTCTTTGCCTCAGCTTGGCTTTGGATCTTTCCTAGGGATTGTTGGCATCTACCTGGTAGAAAACAGACGACAAATAGTAAGTAACAGCCCTTTTAATTTTTTTTTTTTTTTATCAGACTGTATTAAACATGAAAAGCAGGGATTTCCAGATGACTTAAACTGCTTCATCTGCCTCAAAATGTTAGTCATTTGTTTCACCACTTCTGAGAAATTTTAGAGAAGCATGAACGGGCCAGTAAGTTCCTTCGTACAAGGCAAAACCAAAGCAGCTTACTTTGTTTTACTTTTCTGCTGGTTTAGTGAGTTGAATTGACTGAGGGCAGAATCACTTAAACACCAGAGCTTGGCCAGTACCATGTAGCTGGGAAAAGGATGGGGAGAGAGCAACAGTTTGAGCAGCAACAAACTACATGATAAGCTCTACCGGAGCAGATGATCTCATCCTGTGCAAGAAGTTTAAGTCAGGAACACTTTCCTGAAACTATATGTGTTAAATAGAAGGAAAACCCAGAGTTCTTGCTGTCAGGTTTCCCTGGCTATGTTAGAGAGGATCTGAGGTATCGTGTGATTTGTTTGTAGATTTAGCTTGGCTTCCCAAAGCCTTTGCTTTTATTTATGTGAGGAACTCATAAAAAGTCCTTGGGGCATCTGGGTAAAGGAAGGTGTACTAAAAAGGTTGAAGGAATTTGTGGAAATTCTTAACACTGTCCTTCCTGTCTTTGCAAAAAATAGCAGTCTTGGTTGAGTAACAGCATGTCCAATGGACACTTCACAGTAGACTGATTATAGCCAAGCATCATGAAATATGATTAATTTCATAATGCAGAGCTTTCACTGGTATAAATCAAGAGTGGTGTTAAGCTCAGAGGAGGAGCTGATGAATTTAGCTTGCATTTTACTAACAATTAACTGCTTTACTTACAAGTAGTCATAATATCACTCTTTTTTTGCATTACCTGTAAGTGTCAGTAGTGTATTTACAAGAATTCCCTTGCTTTTAACTTCTGTTTCTAGCTGGGTTTCACAAAGAAATAAGATTTACAAAACTGTAATATTTGTCTCTGTCTTTTTCTGTTCCCTATTCCATTTTTTTAATATGTTGACCAGTTTCAGGCAAATTCAGGAAGGAGGTAGAGACTTCAAAGGTGTGCAATTCCATCAAGTTTCATGAAAATTCACAGGTGGGTAGAGGAGAAAATTACAATTTAGTTCCCCCATGGTGGTAAAGGCTGCAATGTCAGCTCACCACTATTTAAAAGTAGAGAATCCAAATGGGACATGACCTGTGAGACAAAAATCTGCAGTAGGCCAGATGTCATTAATTTTGCTACTAACAAAACAGCTTATTTAAGTACTATTGCTCCTGATTTCTACATCAGAGACCAGGATGAACAGCAGGTTCCAAGTTGCAGGCTCAGTGCTGGGCAGATGAAAATAGCTTTACCTTCCACAGCATTCATGCTACCTTACTAACAGGCATAACTTTTTAGGGTTGTTTGATTTTTCACTTTTCTTCTAATCTGCCTCATAGTTTTCTATGCTTCTGTCCTCAGCAGAAGTAAAAGGTCTGAAAAAGCTGTAAGATGGGTAAACAGTGGTTAAAGTATGTATTCCTCAAAGTGTTGTGTCATTTACACAAGGACTGTGGAGACATAAGTGTCCAGTATGTTTGGGATTAGGCCTGCTTGCATTTCCCAGCATGGAACAAGGAAAACTGCTTTCTGCTTATAACACTTACTGATGATTTGGCTGTTGGAAGACTGGGTTTCTGGGGCACAGACTAAGAGACTAACTAGAAAGTTTAATTATGCTTCTTGCCTTGAGAACCATCCACAGTGGGTCTTTTGACACTCTTTGCTGAGGCTGAGCTGATGGTTTCAAATGTTGTGGAAATGAGATTGAAAGGGTTTACAATGGAAGGCAGTAGTTATTCCCTGGGACATAACTGAGTATGTTTGATTGGAAAAGTTTAGGGCAGCTTTAACAAATTTGCAGCCATCAGTAAGATTGTAAAGACTTCTGTAAGCACAGAAGTGTAGTAAAAATGTTATATTCCTGTACCTAAAAATGATATGCATTACAGCAGGACAAAAAGGAGTGGAATGGAAAACAATTTGCTTACTCAGCTGCTTCTATTTTAACTGGACTACCTTTGAATAGTTACTGCAGTATAATTTGAATTTAACCCAGTGTAGCTCTGACAATTATCTGGCCCCTGTAATGACTCAATACTTCATTTTTTATTTGTTATTTAAATTGAAAATGGATGCACATTCAATTGCCCTAGGGAAAAAAAACTCTATTTCAAATTGACCATTCTACTTAAATCTATTTCTCTTTTTGTCTGTTTCACTGTCACCCATCCATTATAAGTTCAGGTTCTTTCATGGTTGATGAAATGCTAAATGCAATATGAAATATATCATGATTATCAGAACTAGTACAGCAAAACCCCAGCACTCAGTAACTAATGAGCATGGAGTCTGAGAAAGAATAAAACCACAGTTAGGCAGAGTGGACAATGGTTTGTTCTTAAAACATTACATTAATAATGTTGCACTTCTTTGACCTCCTTCTTGGCATCCCAGAGCCCGCAGTGGGGGTTCAATGTGCTGACCAAGGTATAACCCTTAATTCAAAGGAACTGCTGCTTGAAGAAGCAGGCTCTGCCTCATTGACTAGCATGATTTCACTTCAGCTCTTAGCATTTGTGCTTGGCTCTGATATGCAGAGCTTGGCACCAGCAGAACAAAATTTCCCTTTGACTAAAGATTTGCACTGATTTGGGATATTTCTAACTGGCAAACAGAAGGCATTTCAAGCACAATGTGTCGCTGTCCCATTTTGCCTCTCTTGCACTCTGCAAAGCAGGTTATGGATTGAAGAGCAGTGTATCGCTGTCTGTTGTTTCATTCCAAAGGCACACTGAGTCCAGCCGGATGAGTGAAAAACATGATACTGCTCAAAACCAAATGGATTTGGTTGTAAGACATGAAGTGTCCTTGCTTGTTTGCCATCTCCTCACATTACAGTACAAAGTATTTCCAGTCAGAAAATGAGATGCTGATATTACATTCGGAAGTGGGGAAGGCAGGGTGTGAGGGGGGCTTGTGGCAGCAGAGTTGAGCTGAGAGCAGTGAGTAGCGCTGAGGGAGTGCTGTAACAGGTTTCTCCTCAGAAAATATGTGGAGATGGCACGAGCTTGCACCCAGAAATGAATCTCTCCCTAAATGTGCAAAGTCGATTTGACACCATACATGTAGTTTTAGCTAACGCAGTGGATAAACCAAGCACCGGCTCACTTTCCACTCACACATCTCTCCAATGCCAGCCTCATCAAGCCATACTGTTTGCAAGGCTGAAAATGAGCACCCTGAAGCTGTGGTGCCCACAAGAGCGATGGGGAGGTGTCATGGGGAGGTTCAAGAGCACCGTAACAGCTGTCAGGGCTTTGAATGTTTGCAGTACCACAGTGCTGCCTGCAACAGCCCTCACTAGGGCTGTGGGAGCTACACCAACAGCAGCACAGCTGTGGCAGAGAGCAGGCAGGAAGGACATGGCAGGAGGTACAGGAGAAAAAAGGACACAGAGGGAGGATGGGGAGGGGTCACTGGAGCAGGAGTGACCCCTCATGAGATGTGAGTTAGCAAAAACCTTGATACTTCGCATGGAGGCAGTTGTGTGCAGCAGGTCTGACACTGCTGAGTCTTCTTCATGTTTTCTTCATGCTAACAAACATTTAATGTTCTCACTGACATGTCTAGGATATACTCAGATATAAACCTAGCTCTCAGCATTGTCCTTGACTTGTTCAGAGAGATGGAGGTATTGTTTCCAACAAAAGCAGAATTTGAAAGCATGAGGAGGGTTAAAACATGGACCTCTGCACACAGACAGAAAAGGCAAAGCTATTTATTCAGGCTTCTCAAGGGATGCTAAGTATTAGGTCCCTTAATATGCTTGCTTCCCAATCTCTGTCAACTAGGGTTAGATTTCAAATGAAGTGTTGAAAAGACACTATAGCTGAAGTTGGAGAAACAAAACAATAATTTTCTCTTCTGTTTTCAGTTGATAGACTTCCCTGACAATGCATGAATCCTTGTCCTGCATTGACATGCTGTGAGGTAGTATTTTAATATAATCTCTGATTATTTTCTTGGCACCAGACTTTACATCTGTTTCACAATAGAGGACTTTTTGAAGAAGTTGCATGTGTGAGCCAGCTTTCAGAAGAGCCAAACCTCTTTCACTTTTTTCAAAACCAATATATCTTGTAAATTATGTCCATCAGAAAATGCCCACTGGGCATTTTATGTAAAGGTGATGGTTATTAATATATACACCCCCCCAAAAATACTGTGAAATATATACCTAATTTGCTCTGTTCAAACACGTTCTCTTTCATTTGCTGTTTGCAAATCAAACATTCTGGAAAAAACTGACTCTAGTGCAGATTTTGATCAAAGATACTAATTACTGATTGATTTCGTATCACATATTAGCCTAATTAAAGCAGCTTGTTTTAATAAAGAAAGACCACTGAAATTCTGTAGCTCCCCTGACACTATCTTTGATGTTCCTGTGCAAATAAATGGAAGAAGACTTTACTGTTGCAGGGGAAATGCAGAAAATGTAAAGACAATCTTTGTAATTACCAAGGTATTATTTCTCTTCTAAACTCAAGTTTCTGACAAAGTTAACAGCACTTCTTTCTTTCAGTATTGATTTTCTGTATGCTCATACTTCACACAATTCAGAGAAAAATAATTAATGCTGAGGTAAAAATGTTAATGGAAGAAATTAGTAATTATCCTTCTCTTGTTTAGCACCTTTAAAATGATTGAAGCTGAAAAGACCTACTCATACCTTTTCAGTCATAAATGTGTGTTAGGTTTTGTGGTGTGATCTAACTGCACATTTCAGAAACAGACAAGATTTATAGAAAGATAATCAGAATAGGTTGACACTGACATTGACTGAGCTCGAGTGGCTCCTCTTTATGTATCTGCATTTTTTCAAAATGTAACAGCATCTTATTAGCTGTTAAATTCAAGCAGCTTATTCTTTGAGAATGTCTTCCTGCTCTCATGACTAGCTCTTCAAGACTGTAATGAGGCACTCTTCAGAGGCATCTTATTCTCTCCTTTGGTTCTGGAAGAGACCTTTAAGGGTGGTTTAAACTAGATTCTGGAGTTTTAGTTAGCTAAAGTGTGGTAAGAAAAATCCTGTGTTAAGTGACAATTATATTTCTCTTCTCTAATACTGAGGATATTACAAAATATATCATACTATAATTCTGCCTGGTTTCCAGTTTAGACCAGAGGAGCCTATGTATAGATAGCCCATAAGCTTGGTGTAGTCTTGGGTATTAGCTGCCTTATTTTACAGAAATCAGCTTTGAGACCCCTTTTAAACCCTTTTTGGGAAGGATTTGGGATGTGGTCTAATCATGGTAGGTCTGGGAAATCTGTGTTACTCCTTGTAATTTGGGAGAACAATCCACAAAACAGGAGTAGAAGCGAGATGAATAACGGGAGATGTTTTGAAGGCTCAGTTATTTCAGCTGCAGAGGAGGAGGATATGTGATATATCTGGGGTATGAAAGCACCATTCAAAATGAAGGCACATGAAATTAAAATAAGGAAGTCCTATTGGCAAGTAAAAAGTAAGTGGAAAAGTTGTTTCTAATTTATTTTAATTAGTATAATATTATGAGAGATATTTTGCTTTTATTAGTGTTATATATTCCATGAATAAAGGCTGAGTAAAATACTTTGGATTTCTTTATGGAGTTCTTTGACCTTGTGCATTTAATGTGAGGATTTCCAATTTATAATAAATGTAAATACCCACTGACACAAAAAGCTCTTTTCTCTTCCCTTTTTTGCTCCTTCCTTTATCTTGCTGACTCCTTCTTCTCCTCTTCCCTGCCCTGGCTAAAAATATTCTCCGCTGGTTAAGTGAGTAAAAAGGTTCACAGCCAAGTGAGCATCAGACATAGCAAAAGTTATCTAGTGGGGCTGCATGGGCAAAGGTAGAGAGGAATCTGTGGAATGAGGGAACAAGACTTGTCCCTTTTGCTAGGAATAATCTGTTATATCAACTCGTGAAACCATCATCTAAGTGTTGTCAGTGAGTTAAATGCCTGAAGATAGGTAGTATAAATTTCCCAACAGTGTTTGAGGATTTTGAAGTTCAGAGACTCAAAGACAAAAATAGATGCTTTCACTGTGTGAATTACCAAAGAAAGTGTGGGAGATGTTTCAGCTCTTCCCTGATCTAGTTCTTTATGGATTGGCATTTCATATTACATGTCTTAGGGTATATGCGTTCAGATTTTACCAGTGTAGATTCATCAGCTAGACATACAAATACTTATTTATATGTAAATATATTATATTATAGAAATGTACTATGACATTATAACCATATAATACATAACCTGTAGTATATGCTCACATATGTACATGTATGTATTTACAGCTGACATGTCCTGGCAAATACCTATAATAATGACAAAGAAGTCTATGCCACTGTACCACTGACATTATGTCTTTATTGTGCAAAATGCTTTTTACACTCTTCACAGATGTGTGTGCCAGGTTGTTTCAGCTGGTAAGGCTGTAATGGGAAGCACAGTCAGATCTGTAGCAACCCTTGTGCTCCATCATCAGGGCTGTGTCTGTCTGACATAGCTGGAGAGATGCCACCGAGTGCCTCCACCTGCAGCCTAGCACTGTAGCTCCTTCCCTCCCACACAACCCTATGCTGGTCCACTGGTTGTACCAGTTCAAGTTTTACCCACCTCAGGTTTCTCACCTGGTGACAAAACATAGTATTAGCTCTGTCTCGGATAAGACACGACCACGTTTTTGCTGTTAACATTGGAAGAAAGAAATGGAATATTGGTTTCAAAGGGGAAAAATTTTGAAAGAGATACTTTGGTTTCTACTTGGAGAGCTTCCTTGGCAACCAGAATTACTTTGCTTCTGGAAGCTTAAATTCTATAGAAGTAGAAAGAAGATGCATACCTATATGAATGAAAATACATATTTCCACCACCACAGCTTATTTTCAATACTGCAGTCTTTAAAGGCTGTCACCATTCTTTTGAGTCAGAGACTCAAGCCACAAAGTCAGTTTAAGTTCTCTGTCTTATTAAGTGGCAGTCTTTTGGGATGTGGTTCCTTTCAGATCTTGCTTGGGAGCAGCACGTGGGATTAAGTGCGTAATAGGGCACTTTTTAACTGCCAGTTTGTTTTCTTGTGCTGTTTATGTAAAGAAAGTGTTAGTGTCACACAGTTGAAAACAGAAGTAAACCTTATGACCCATGAAATGTATTTGTGGAACAATAAAGATGTCAATTACTCTTCCTAGCAAGCAGGAGCAGGGGATAGAAAGTCGCAGTAAGGAATCTGGTATAAGTTCTGGTGTGTGCATGGTGAAGAAGGTGAGGTGGGGTGTTCCCTGTGAAAAGGACAGGCAGTTTCTGAGCCTCTTGTTGAAGAATTAGCTCAAATGAAATAGCTGAGCATCCCTGAGGGACAGATATAATCTTCTCTGCAGGTAGAATTTCACGACATGAAAACTTGTCATTTATACGTTTCTGATAAAAAGTGTGTGTGTGTTTTGAGAAACCAATGCAGTCACTATATAGGGAAAAAGGATTTGTAAAAACAGAGACTTTGGTGTAAAAACAGTTCTTGCTGCTAAAAGTCAGCTCTAGCAGTCTTATCTATGCAAATTCCATTTGTTACTAGGAAGCATAAACTTTTATGACACATGGTATACTATGTATTTTTGGTTTATTGTTCTTATACTGCTCTGAACAGCTGTTTAAGTGATGAAATGACCTTGTTCCAGCTTAAGCAATAAAAGAGCATCCATGAAAGGAAATATGTGATGAATTCCCATAATGTCAGCACTCTTGATCAGTGAATCTAAATCTGTTTCACTTTTGTTCCCTTTCCTTTAATGCTGTGTTTAGCTTTTTCTTCTAGACTGAATTTGATGTCCTTAAATACGTAATAATTTTCAACTATTCTTATCTAAGTGCTTTTGTTGATGTTTGCAAAGGGGAATTCTTACCAGTTTGAAGTGCCTACTGGACTAAGACTTGATTAAGCTGCCAAAACCATTAGCATTTCTCCAGTTGTGAGATTCAGGTGATTTTTTTTTTCACTTTTCTCGATAAAGGTGGCCAGAGAGTGGCACTATCTGGAAAAGCACACTACACTGAACTGCCCTGAGAAGCCCCAGAGTTCCCCTACATAGCAGTAAGAGTCTGAAACACAGGGAAGGGGGTTGATCATACAGTCAGCACCTAATTTAGTGGGATGGAAGAAAAGTAGAGCAGCTATTTTACACAAATCTCTTTAAAAGGAGCAAAAGCACAGGTGGAGCAGAGCATATGCACTGCACCTCCTTGAAGCAGAGAAGGTCAGCCAGTGGGGTGGTTGGATGAATTCAGACTTGGGGCAAAACACAGCAGCGCTGTTTGAATGAGCTGAGTAAAGCTGCGATGTGCTGCTGCTAGAAGGAAATCAGTAACTGCAGTAATGGTTACTGGGATGTCATCTGGGGTTCTTAGATGTTGTGGAGGCTTAAAAGAGCACGGATAATAAAGCTAACCCTGCACCAGGAAAAAAATACTTTTAAATGTTTCCTTCTGTTTCTTGTCTTAGAAAGTATAAAGCAAGTACAGTTCAGCCTCATTTAAAAAAAAATTGTCTTAATAATACCTATTGGACTCCTGTGAAGTCTAAGATTCTACCAAAATCCCAGGAGACCTGATAGTGCATCATCAGTGGTAGCATTTTTAACTAAATCAAGACAAGCATTTTACTCATCAGCAAATGAATTATCTTGAATTTAATATGTGTTCATTTGCACATATATCATATTCATTCTCTGATAGCAATGTAATGGTGACTCCAGTTTCAAAGCTTTAAGTGCACAGAAACTGGTTGATACAGATTTTTTTATTCAGTAGATTGGTCATTCTGGTAAAGATTTGCTTGTAAAACCATTTGAAATAATTTCCTAGCTATTTCAAGTCTGGTTTTGTAGCTGATATTAGATTATGAGAGAAGAAAGAATGTATTAATCAGGCAACCT
This sequence comes from Picathartes gymnocephalus, assembly GCA_013390045.1. Taxonomy (NCBI): domain Eukaryota; kingdom Metazoa; phylum Chordata; class Aves; order Passeriformes; family Picathartidae; genus Picathartes; species Picathartes gymnocephalus. The sequence continues at coordinate 52,747 of WEKY01015096.1, forward strand.
TTCCCAGTAATTTTGTTTCATGTTTCATAATGGCTATCAATTTAATTCCCAGCAATCTTTCACTGCTTGAAGATAAAAATATAGGAAAATTTGTCTATTTCATATAACATTTTTCACAGAAAGTGTAACTTTGTATGTTTTATCAGGTTAGAAAAAAAGGAAAGATGAATTACAGAAAGAGTAAAGCAAATGCATTAGTATAAGTTAAGGATTAATGCTGAAGAGAACATTTCTAGAGGGTGAAAATAACAGAGAGACCTAGATCAGGACTATTAGAGTTAGCATACAAGGTTTTATTTGGACAGTATGATGTTAAGGCAAAATGTTTCCATGCTACTTTTCTAGGGACAGTTTTGAACTACGGGCTTTCATGCCCTAAAGGGAAATAGCAAGCAAAGACGGCTGTATGAGCCACCTCCTGTCATGGGGCCCAGGACAGCCATCACACGGCCCCTGGAATTTGTCAGTCATCAGATACTGAACTCCCCCATCTCTACAACAAACTGCCACAGCAAATGGCACAAGTAAAGTTCCCAGCAACTCCAGTAGTCTGTTCATCTGACCACTAAAGAAGTATTCCCCATCTTAAAGATGTCTGTGTATGCCTTTAGGAGCTGGAGTAAGCAGTCTCAGAACCTGTGCTCCTTTTCTTATTCAACTGTGCTGCATAAAACATCTTGGGCTGGGGAGAGCTGGGACTGCTAAGTCACCCTGTTGCACATTTCCCATCCTTGAGCACTTCTGCAGTCCCTTGCCTTTGTGTGTAGCCTAAATGATGAGTTATATACGAAAGCTGAGCAGCAATGTCACTGGAGGAGAAAAGGAGAAAGCAATATGCCTACTCTTTTACTGATGCCTACATATGACAAAAATTAACTGTGAGTACCTAAAATGTAATAAAAGATGTTGCAAATCCTCCCTTTCACAATTTTGCCCTTCAGGATGTGGGGCAAGGAAAAAAAGATAAATTTTCCAAACAAAAATGCTACTTTGATTTTGAAAGTGGATTTTGGTCTTGTTTGATTTTGAAAGTGGATTTTGGTCTTGTTTTTTCTCTTTGGCATAATAATTTATACGTCTCATGTGGTTTCTGTATTCTTTCCCCTTTGTTTATCTAATTAATTCGACCTTTTTATGCATGTGAGGTTGCTTAAATTTCTCATGAGACTTCTCTCCTGTCTGTGTTAGACCAACTGGCCTTTTCATGTTGCTATTTTTCCTAATTATCCCTGACACGATACTGGGAAACAGCAGACTTCTTCACAGGCAGTAAAACAAAAGTCTTCTTGACCACAAACAACAAAATAACCCCAGTCCTTATGATTTATTCATTACAGCTAAAACCCAGCTTTTATTTTGATAATCCCTAGGACTGTAAATTACATGGAACAGGTGAAACAATCTATTAGTTGCTGTCGGCACTTCTGCCTCCTTCCCTTCTGTCATGGTTACATGGTGTCACCTTCTCATTTGCACTGAATCTAGTGCTCATCTCTCTCTGCAGTCTTCTGATTTAACTCATTTGAGGGAATAAGTAGTTTCTGCCTCTGGAGTGAGTTTCTCTGGCTTCCTGTGTGTTTGGGTAAGCACAGGAGCTGGGATGAAGGGATGCAGCCCTTTGGGACAGAGAGCAGGAGAAGGTGCTGGGCAGCAGGGAACCAAACTAAGGATTGGTGAAGAAGATGCCCTTTGAGATGACAGTGAGCAATCACACAGGCTCAAGTCTATGCCCTGAGGTGCTATTAAGAACAGAGAGAGGGAAGGAAATCTGAATCAAAGGTCTTTGTTTTTGCTGATAATATTGAACAACATGTGACTGGACTTGCTGAATTCAACAGTGATTATACTGTTGAAAGGCTATAGTTTTCTAACTTGGTCACTTGATCTAAGCATGAGACTTAATCTAAATACCCAACAACACAGAATCATAGGATCACAGGATTCTTTAAGTTGGGAAGGACCTTGAAGAGAATATCACCTAGTTCTAACCACCCTGTCATGCACAGGGATACCTTCTGCTAGGCCAGGTTGCTCAAATGCCATCCAACCTGGCCTTGGACAGTTCCAGGGATGTGACATCCACAGGTTCTCTGGGCAACCTATTCCAGTACCTCACTACTTTCACAGTAAGGAATTTCTTCCTAATACCTAATCTAAATCTTCTCTCTTTTAGTTTGAAGCCATTCCCCCTTGTCCTCTCACTACATGCCCTTATGAAAAGTCCCTCTCCAGCCTTTTTGTAGGATTCCTTTGGGAACTGGAATGCATAGTTTGGACAGTCATGAAAGTCTTTCACTATTATGAATTCTTGTCATTGTAACTAGTGCACAGCTATGACTGGAGTTGGCATTAATGAATAACGAGCATGATGCAATCCCATCTCCTGTGGTGTGACAGCCCCTCCAGCAGAGCCTCAATTACAGCCCTGCCATTATTTAAGAACCAACCTTTGGAAAGAATATGTTGTCAGGCCATAAACTGTGGAGAACATTACCTGGTGTAGTGAGAAACCTCCTAATTAGCTCAGTTGTGAAAACTGTAGGAGTCTTGCCCATTCTTCATTTTCATCACAGCAGCAAAACATCTGTCCCAAGGGCAGGGAAAAGAATTGCCTGTTGTGTGAGAAGGGGCCACACAGGAGAGTGCATTCCAAATTAGAGAAAATTAACTCACAATTAAAGTACTTATATACAGGCCCATTTCACAAGACAGACAGTGCTTAGTTGACAGCAGCATCTGAAATACAATGTAATGCAATGAGTTTAATTGTCTTAATTTTGCAGGCTATTAATCTACAGACCCACTGAGATACCATGGTAACAGATGCAGGTTCTGACTGAGATTTGTTGTTCCAGCTCCCTGGTTGCACCATGGTGGAAAATCATTCTCTGTTTTGAATTTGTGATAAGAGTTTTTGTAAACTTCTGCTCTTACATCATCATCCCCATTGAAAAAGTGCAGCAGATTTATTTAAGCCTGTATTAAATTCTGATCTTGGGGATATGGTGAAATCAAACCAGTAAAAAGGGCTGCAGAATTAAATTGTAATTTGGGGAATGTAATGTTAAGGGCAGCCTACAACAAACAGCCCCATGCATTTCTTTTCCAAATACTTGAACCTGTGTGGGAATAAAAAAGGACTTTGCAAACCTGTGGCATAACATTTACACAGCCTTTTGCAAAGATTTAACTTTCTAGAACAAAAAATATTGAGTGACAGTATTTCTCAATTTACATTGATCAGGGTAATTCTGATTCCTACTCTGCCTGGAAGAGAATCCCAGAGAGGCTTGATGAACAGCACAATGCGTGGAGACATTGGAGGCTGTGCAATGAAGAAGTAGCCATTTAGCATGAGCAAAGTGAGTCTGTTAGGTATAATGTAACTGACATCCAGTACTGAGGTGATTTTGAAAACAAAAATCCATGCATTTTTCAGTCTCAGACCTATTTGGTCTAAATCGAGAGAATGAGGCATCTCACACAGCATCTGGTGCTAGAAATGACTGTCATTATCTGAGAAGCTGTGCTTTTTGGTTGAGGGTAGGTAAGGGCTAAATTAGAATCATGAGGAAATCAGGGATGTGCCCGAATTGAGACTCTAGCTACCTCCCAAAAGTATTCCACAGGGATGTTGGAAGCAGCCAGAGAGGTGCCAGCCTGTAGCCAGCATGTGCTTATGCTGAGGAGTAATGTGGTTTTCTTTCTGTGGGTCTGCTGGCAAACGTTGGCTGCAGCTCTCTGCGTGTCACAGAGCAGGGACATGACACCAGCAGAATGTGGTTCACTTCAGGGACCTGAGGTGCAATGTTTGTGTGCAGTGTGTACATGGGACTGTGGCTGCAGCTGGGGTGGCCTCATCAAACTACCTCTTGGGTCTGGTCAGTGGCCAACTAACTCTTAACTCCAAAAATGGGAATCATTGTGGGAGACTTAGTTACCAACTCCCTGTTCCAGGTACATTTCTGGCAGCTGAACAAGAGTCTGTGACCAGCATCCCTGGCCACTGTGTGTCCCCTGTTGCCTTCATTAGTCTCACTTGGACAGAAGGATGACCGTGCAGGCAGTGGTGTTGTATGCCTGCTGAAGGACAGGAGGTTGCCCAAGACAGGTGACTTCTGAAAAAACAAATGCATGCCTTTTCTGAAAGAAAGCAGCATGCAAGAATTTAGCAGTCCAGCCTTTCACTAGTTGTGCATTTTTGAGTGTTTTCGTATTTCTGTGACATGGCTGAAGATAGATTTCCGCTCTTCTGTTAATACTGTGTACAAAAGTCCCTCATTCCATGGGCTGTTTTGCTCTCCCTTTTGCTAAAACCCTTCTGTTAAACAACTGCATTTTGGGTTTGATTGTTAGGCCAACACAGTACAATTTTCAGTAATAACTGAATAACTGGTTTTATGGCTCCCTTGTAAATAATCGAATTATTGTATTCTATAAAAGAACCAGGAGTAAACATGTTCTGATGGCAACAGCTGTAGAGAAGCCTGGCTGCACACCAGTGGAACAGAAGAGCAAAACTATCAAATATAGTTCAAATATATTGCTATCAATAATTAATAGGTGTCCTGACAAAGCATAGTGCTGTTGAAAATGGAGATAAGATGATGTGATGGATCAGTATTTATTTTTTTTTAAGTGCTATGTCTTACCTGTCAGCAAACATTCTCTATCTTTAAATGAATTGCATTGCTTTTCTTTCTAGATAGTCCTCAGCTTGTGAACTCACTGCTCCAGCAATCACCTACTACTCAGGAAAATTAGCTTTTGAATTTACAACAGCTCTTCATTTGGTAGTCTTGGAAATTTTCAGACATAATAATTTTGTACTCGGTTTTTTGTGTTTTAACATTCTTAATAAGCAATGAGAGATTTGAGAGAGAATATAAATCTGTAATTTTATTTTAAGGCATTTTTTTAATGGTGTTCTTGTATTATTTCTTCTTTTATCGTTGAAATATATATAAGGCAATTTAAGTCATAAAAAGCTCTCAGTGTCACATTCTGCCACTTTGGCATCATGATAAATATTACTTCAGTCAAGAAATTACATTGATTCTAAAGGGACTGCTCACTGAAGTAGTTGCTAGTAGTCATGGATAAGAACAGCAGGCTCTGGCTGTAAACCTTTGACTTGCACACAACTCCTTAGAAGGGTGGATGATCTCCAATATGACTAAGGAGTGCAAAGCCAACTCCGTAGCTCCTTTCTATGCTGTGATTTACTGCACCTTTATATGAGGTCTCCTAAGGCTATATGGTGAAACTGAAAGGCCAGCACACTCATTAGGTGATTTAAGCTATCTCAATGGGTGGAAAATGTTGATTTGGGGATTGTAGATCATCAATAAATTGTTCATGTGTGAAATGAAAAGCCACCTTGAGGTCAGCTTCCAGTAAATTCATCTTGAGCTCAGGCCATTTGGAAACACCTGACTTAGCCCACTAATTATTTGATTGACTGCTATGACTTAAAAAACAAGATAGAGGTATCAGACAATAATGGCTTAATCAGAACTTTTAAACACTGCTGCTTTTTCAAATAAAGAGGTCAGGATCTGTAGCAAATGGAGCTGCCACAGGGCACCACAGCCCACTACTCTGCAGTGACAGGAGTCCACAGCCTTCTTGATCTGATGAATTGCATGCCAAGATCTTTAGACAGCCAGATTCATGAGACATGAGACATGACCTTCCACACTGGAGAGCCACGGGATAGCAGAGGTTGAAGGGTGATGCAGCCAACAGTGTTTTCCTACAGCTTCAGCAACATGGAGCTGGCTGCAGGGGCAATGCAGCAGGTTCCCAAGATCAGCCAGAACCATCAACCTCAGACACATTTGTGTGCCCATTTTCTCCACATGCTGAGGATTCCAATTCCACAGCAATCCCTGTGGCAGTGCTGACTCACCTCTGATTGCATGAGACATGAGCTAAGGAGAGATTAAAGGAGTGTGTCAGAAAGCATTGTGATTTCTTCTGCTTTTAAGTTGTCCTTCTTACCAGTTCACCAAGAGCTCCTACCTCCAAGTGGGTGATATTGTGTGTCCAAGCTGTGGGCTTATATGGTTGTAGTTTCTTACTTGTCCAATATAATTTTTTTTAAGAAAATCTCCAATGCTGCATCCCCTGGATACACTATTGACATTTTACTGTTCTTAACCTAACACAAGCTGGAGTCCATTTTTTGAGTGAGTTCCCAGTGCCTTATAAATTTGTGAAAATGGCATCTGTGTAATGCAGATACAGATTTTGTATAGGCAAAAGCATATATGAACTGTATGGATGTAATTTTGGTAATCCATACCTTGGCATTTCAGGAATACATATTGTGAAAGAGCATTTAATGACTAGTAAATAACAAAAAGTGTTCACATTCTTAACTGAATCCCTTTTCCATGTGCTCTATCAATAAAAGAATGCTGTTCTGTCAGTTTTCAAGAAAATTTTTTAATCTGTTATTGTTATTAACTCTAACTTAATACTGTTGTAAATTAAAATCAACCTATAGTATAGGATGTTTCAAAGGGTTTCTCTTGTGACTTTGCCAGAGAAATGCCAGAGACATGAGAGGTGTATGTTACATTACATTACATTAAAAACATAGCCAGAGAGTGCACATTAGGTTCATCTTATACTTTGCAGGAACCCACTCCTCGGTGTGCAGAGTCCTCAACATCACAAAATCCTCTAATCTGGGAGATGAAGGGCTGACAGCATCTCTCCCTCATCTGAAGGCATTGGGGCTAACAAACCCAGGGGAAGTGGGTTGCCTTGCCAAGTGTACAGTGGTCTTTCAGTTCTTCACCTCACCTGGCTCACAGCACTGCACCCTTCAGATGTGACTTCAAAAGAAGCCAGTGTCATCTCAGAAGTGTGTGCCAACAGCGCGCTGACTGGTCCCTGGTGGAGATCCATTCCGTATTCTCTCCAAGTCCTGTTGCTCTCTCCAAAGTGAATTGGGCAGGAAGATGGTTGTGTCTAGGGTTGTTCTAGCCTTGCAGTTGCTGTCAGAGCTGCAGCACAGGGAGCAGGGGCCTCAGCATGCCCAACCTGCACAGCCTTTCCCCCTAAGCCCTCCATACCACCACTGCTTGTGCCAGAGCTGTGCTCCAGCACTGCACCATCCACAGTCCTGTTGAGAGAGAATTATTAGTGCTTAATGAATGAAGCAATCTGGGAGCTAGAACAAGGTCTGAAACTATGGTTACTAGGCTAATGAAGACAGTGTGCTGTCTGTGCTGCAGCTGGGACACTGACTGAGCTCTGCTGTGCTCTGCTCTGCCCTGCCCACTCTGACACTGAGGGGCAGGCTTGAAACCCCAACAAGGGCACACCCCAGCCCTTCCACAGGTATCACTCCTCTGAATCTCTAATTTTGTTGTGGCATAAGATATTTGGGATGATAAAAGATTTCTGATCACTTATAGGCTAGTTATTGACTTTCTACAGATGCCTTTATCTGTTGGTGTGAAATACTACCACGTAGTAAAGCTCTAAAGATTTATGTGAGCCAACGGGAACATGATTTTTTGCCATGTCCCTATGGAAGCACTGCTATTTTATTAAATAAGTTGATTTGGAAGAAATCACCATTGAATTTAACTCTTGCAGCTGACCTAATTTTCTTTTCAAAGATTTAAACTTTTCTAATGGGCTTGATGGTCTGTCAACTCAGCATCAAGAATTTCTGTCTTTTTACTAGTGTATGACTGTCATCCTGATACACTGATCTAAAGTGAATGACACCAGCAGGAACCATCATTTCAGAATACTAGAAAAACTAGTGTAATTGTTTTACTGAAGGAATTATACTGAAAACATTGCTCAATCTGTTCCTCTCTTCACAGCTGGTGGCCTCCATCGTGTTTATCAGCTTTGGTGTGGTAGCAGCCTTCTGTTGTGCAATAGTTGATGGAGTGTTCGCAGCACGACACATAGTAAGTACAGTGATTTTGTCATCTTTCAATTTTGATTATTTATGTCATTTCTTGCAGGAAAGTATTTTCTTTTGGTTTATGTTTAGTAGTATATTAGGGTTTTTGATAGTTCTTGGTGGAGATTCCAAATAGAAAGGTGATATAAAATGATGTAATGAAAGGCAAGGTAAAAGGTATATTTGCTTAGAAAAGGAAGACATTTCAACCACTACCAGCATTTGTTTCCTATTGCACAAAGACTTTGTGGGCACCCTAAGGATTTGGAATGCACCCTGTGATGAGCACCAGAAGACCCGATGGAATTGGAATATGCCAGTTTAAATGTTAGAAATGTGTTGTTTGCTGTTTTCTCTTTTGTGATAGAATACCTAAAAAATCAGTCTAAGCTCTAGCTTTTAACTGAGCTTCGATTTCCAAAATCATCAGGAAATAAGTAGTCATATGTGCTAGTAGACATTAGAGGTCAGAAGTAGTATGCTAAATAATACAGCAAGTGTGATTGTACACGAGCCTCTCTCTGCTATGAAATACCATAGGCCTGCTCATCTTTCTCCTCAGAATGATTAGGCTTTAGATCACCTAAAGAATAAAGTTATAAACTGATTTATATTTTACTGTTATTGAAGAGGGCTTTAAACCAAATGTGGGTTCCAGAGCCTCGTGCATTGCACAAGACAAAAGACGTCTATTGGTGTAAACAACAGAGGTGTGCAGTGTGAGTATGTATAAGTGCTCTGCATTGCAGTTATGTTTTGTGCTATACAGACCCTGTATGATGCTGAAGTAGCCTGGTTTTTCTTGGATTTACCCTGTAGATGTTCTAGATGACACCTGGTTTAACTGTCACTGATTAGCATAGGCCCAGGGAGCCTTTCCACGGGAGCTGCTTAAAAGAGGAGGGGAGAAAATTTCTATTCAGATTCCCTGCTCCATAAAATTCCAGTGGTTGTGCCCTGGAAAACCACTGCCACATTGAAATTTTGGACCTATCCCAGAGTGGCTGAGGGAACTGGGGTTGTTTAGTCTGGAGAAGCTGAGGCTATTTATCTGAAAGGAGGTCATAGTGAGGTGAAGGTCAGTCTTTTCTGCTGTGTCTGACTAGAAAGTTTGAGAAGAAATGGCCTTAAATTGAGCCAGGGCAGGTTTAGATTAGATACTGAGAGAGTGGTTAAGCATTGGAGAAAGTTGCCTAGGAACATGGCGGAGTCACCATTTCTGGAAGCATGTTCAAGAAGCATCTGGATGTGTCACTTAGGGATATGGTCTAGGGGTGATTTAGAGTTGATGGTTGGACTGGATGATCCTGAAGATCTCTTCCAACCTTGATGATTCTGTGATTCTGTAATTTCCCAGGAACCTGACTTATTTCTGGTTTTTCTGTTTTCCTGCTTTAATGTGATCATTGGGAAGTGTTCAGATGGCACTTGTACAGTCTTACACCTTATACCTGCAGTGCAGCTGTGCAGCCACGGCCCCCACTGCTGTGGGTGGACACGGCTTCTCTGAGGTGAGGTACTGTATCAGGGGACAGTGTGTGCTCAACCTCAGGCACAGACACAGGCATTGCCCCCTCAACTTTTTAAGTGTTTTCAGTAGGAGAACACCAAGGCACAAAGTCATTGCACTCACCCAAAAAAAAATCATCTGGGTTGCAGTTCTGTATCTGGTTAAGTCAGTGACTGGATATGACTGTATCCCCTGTTCAGAGTGGGAGGCTGGAAGGGGCTGGTCACCATTCAGCCATTCCCCAGAGTGCTGGAGATTTACAACCCAATAACATGATCCTGCTGCAGTCACCTCATGACAGACTTCATGGAAATTCATGTCCAGTTGTTTACATTTGGGTTTAGTTTTGTTTGTCACATCTGTCTCTTGCTGTCTCCTTCACTTATTACAGAGCAAAGAAATACTAAGTAGCACCATTTGTTGGAAAATCAATTTACATCTCAACATGATCACACTCATTCCAACTCATTGTCCTCTGTCTAACAAAGAACTTGATAGGATCAGGTGAAGTAAAGGTGTACATCACCAAGTTTCTCTGACTAACACACCTGGGAAGGTCTGTAGGGATGATAGTGTTAGTGTGCTCCCAATTTAATTTACAGGAATGGTGGGGCCTTATCAAAGAACATTTGCCATGCAGATCATGGTGTCATTGCCCCTGTGTTACATCTTCACATCACAGCTCATTTCCTACAGGAAGAGCAGCAACACCACGTTCAGTCCACTCCCTACAGGTAGTACCAGCCTTTTTCAAACCTGGGTTGTGCTGTTGCCACTTTGTCTGTGGCCTTTGGGGCGTAACTGCTGAAGAGTTGGACTAAACTGTCCTCCAGTCAGGGAAAGGACAAATTCCTGCCGTGTCAGAGCAGGTGCCTAGTCTAGACTAAAGCCATAAACTTTTTGTGAGAAATGGTAGCTGAAGCCAAGCAGTGTTCAGACTGACAACAAATACAAGATCTTTCACATCAATTTGGAATAAGAAATGTGTCCCCTTTTTCATTTTGTTTTTTTGCTTTATTTGAGCTGGGAAGGATGTGAAGAGGACAAATCACATAATTACGGATTTTTCTTAGTATGTGCCTGCAGTGGAATGAAGACTAGTATTGTTTCACATTTTCTCTTGCTTTTATAAAACTGTGAATAGAATAATAAATACTTTTCTTTGTTTTATTTCCTTCTCAAGAAGGCATGAAATTGACAAAAATTCTTCCAGGAAATGGATGTATTTCAGAAGAGGTACTTAAATTATTTAAGGCTTACTTGGCTTTATAGAAAGCTCTGGATTGCACCATTTATAAAATTAAGAACACTGCAGGAAATTTAGCTTGGTTTAAAGTAGCAGTAACTTATTTAAAATAATGCAGAAGTAATTCACCTTAAAAAAACCCGCAAAAACCAAAAACCCACAAAAAACCCAACAAACCCAAACCAGAATCAAGTGAAATGAATCAAAGTTGAAATAAAAGTGCAGTGATGTTATTTCAGAAAAGCATGGTGATTAAAGGAATTTATGTGCATTTGTGTTTGCTTGAGACATTTTGTTATTTAGCAGATGAGAATAGTCCAGTTGTGCTATTGGAGATCATTCGGCAGCCTTCTCCCACCACACAGGGAGATGCCCTGTCCCATCTCAGACAGACATTCTCTGCAGTAGCTATGACTTCCTATTCATGACTGCAAGCCTTGACCATTGCCACATGATCCTCAGCTTTGCAGTTGTTCTCCAGGAAGCACCTAAAATAGCCAGCAGCAAGAAATCCAGGTATGAAGTGAGGAAATTGGCTTTTCCAACCTAGTTTATTCTATGATTCTCTGAAGGAAAAGCTGGGTGGTATTGAAGGCAGAGTTGCTTGTCCACCATGAGATCTAAAATGCACACCAAACCGAGAAGTGTTAAGTTGTTCCTCTCCTCTTCTGCAAAGCCACTTCTATGTAACATTAATTTAGTTTTCAGCTGACCTAGTTTCTTCCCCTTGAGAGTGATGGTTTAAGGAATTAATTGAAATAGAATGTATCATCAGGTGCTAAGCCCTGAAATGAATCTGACAACGAACCTAGCTGAACTAGGGGATAGTGAAACACTCCTAGATTCGCATCTTCACCACATGGTTTAAGTGCAGCTTGTGAACTGCTGAAGTGTATCAGCTGGGTAATTACCTACTGATTTGGGAGTTTAGAAATTAAACTTGAGATATTTGCTTTCTCTTTATATATGTTAACTCAAAATACTGTTTCTTAAGACAGGCATTCTGTAAACCCACTTTCTGGGAGACACACAGACAAGAGGAAGGGAAAATGGAGTCTTTGACCTGGGGAATGCTCATGCAAATTGAACTCTGGTTGGTAGAACCGCAGTAGCCTATGGGCTCCCAGCAGTGACCTGCGGGCTCCCAGCTGCTCCCCAAGGGCTCCCAGCAGTGACCTGCGGGCTGGGGCTGCTCCCTGAAGCCCAGCAGTGACCTGCGGGCTCCCAGCAGTGACCTGCGGGCTCCCAGCTGCTCCCCAAGGGCTCCCAGCAGTGGCCTGCGGGCTCCCAGCAGTGACCTGCGGGCTCCCAGCTGCTCCCCAAGGGCTCCCAGCAGTGGCCTGTGGGCTCCCAGCTGCTCCCCGAGGCCTGGGGCGGAGCATGCCAGTACTGTGTTGTGCCCTCAGGAGCTGGCAGCACCATCCGGTGGCTGCACATGCAGTGACTGGGAATGTCAGTCCTCTTCCCGCCTTTGGACCTTCTCATGCAGTTACAGACACGCCGGCAAGGACAGCAGCAGGGGTGACTGGCAGCTTTGCTGGCCACTGCTGCATTTTACTACAGGGTGACTTCATATGCCCATGGCACATAACACAGGCCACAGTCTTGCACACTACAGGCCAGATGCTCTAAAAGGCCATTTGAAAATGTTCTGAGCAAGCCTGTTGGCTTTCCCTTTGAAGAAGAAACCAAATAGTTGTATTCCATGTCTAACAAAGTCGTTACCCTGACAACTGGTGGTAGGAAACACAGCTCAAAGAATAATTTCTCACTGGAATTAAGTTAGGTAGATTCTCTGGAGAACAACACTAAATGCATTTTATGTTCTCTGTGTTGCCACATGAGACAAAATTACAGCTAATTACTTTTAATTCCATTTCCATCCTGTATGACTCATTAATATAATAGCATGGCATAGCATACACCATAAAAAGCATCAAAAGCAGCAGGTCAGGGGAGGTGATCTGCCCCTCTGCTCCGCTCTGGTGAGACTCCACCTGGAGTGCTGCATCCAGATCTGGAGTCCTCATCAGCATGGAAAGGACATGGATCCCTTGGAGCAAGTCCAGAGAAAGAAAAATTATCAGAGAGATGGAGCACCATTCCTATGAAGACAGGCTGAGATAGCTGGGGTTGTTCAGATTAGAGAGGAGAAGGGACCATGGAAACCAGACTGAGGCCTTTCAGTACGTAAAGGGGCCTTTAAGAAAGATAGAGACAAAATTATTAGCAGGGTCTATTGTGATAGGATAAGCGGTCATGGTTTTAAACTAAAACAGGGTTGATTTAGATTAGCTATAAGGAAGAAGTTTTTTACAGTGAAGGTGATAAAACACTGAAACAGATTGCCCAGAGAGATGGTAGGTGCCCCATCCCTGGAAACATTCAAGGTCAGGTTGGACAGGACTCCCTGAGCAGTCGGGTCTAGCTGAAGATGTTCATTGCCATTAGATGAGCTTTAAAGATCTCTTCCAACCCAAACTATTCTGTGATTCTGTAAAAGGCTTTGCAGTTGTATTATTCATTTTTTTAGCAGAGTGAGTACTAAACATTTATAACTGAACACTAGCACTAGCTCAGTAGTGATTTTTATATTGATGGTCCACTGAGGTAAAATTGTTTCACTGGTGCATTCCCTAAATACAGAGTGCTTAAGTTTGCAACCGGTACATTTTGATGCCTTTGGTCAACTATCCCACAGTATTAACCCTAGTATTAGACCTTGCATCTGACACTGAGATGGGAAGCACAGATTGCATTCCTAGAGTACCAACTATTTATAGGGTGGGATTCATTCTCTTTTATGAACTTAGTTTAAGGGTTGGAGCAAAGGAGGATTCTTGCAACCAGCTTAAGCCTGTCTGCCAAGATTTCTCTTTCGTACTGGAAGACAACCACATTCACACATCCAAATGCAGTTGACTATACTTTAAATCAAAGGGCAAATACTTTGAAAAAGAATTTTCCTGGAGGGCCTGAAAAGCTTGGAGCCTGTTGTACTATTGTTTTTGTTCCTGTTACTCAGATATATCTTCTCTGTGGCGCACGTTACAGCTTGGGCGTACCCAGTCCTGTGAAAGGTAAATTAGTCAGAGGTACATAAGTCAAAAGCCTCACAACAGAAGTCACAAGGAAATCTAGAAGAAGAGAATGTACTGACATTACAGAGGAGTTTCAGACCACCCCATCAAGCTGTTTTGAAACCAGATCTGAACTAGATATATAATGCTAAGCTTTGTTGGTGTGAACAAAGGGGTGGGACCATGTGGAGTGTGGTCTCTGGCTTTTATTTGACAGTATAGGGATAGCCCATGGGACCACTGCTAGATTACTGATTCCAGCTCTGGTAATTCTTGGTGCTTTGCCAAGGACCTTATTGGCTTGGAAAGAGTTTGGAGAAGAAAAATCTGAAATCTGAAGTGGTAGCCCATAGAAACAGTACTCAGAAGTTTTATTTATTTCATTTAACATAGAAAAGGTTGACAGATAAATTATCATGGCCTCTCTAAGGTATCTGTGTAGTCAAAGGTTATCTGATAGCAGAAGTCTTTTAGTATCTCACACAAAAACAAAGTAAATGCAGTGAGTTGAAGTCAATGCTAAAGAGATTCAAACCGTGGAGCAGACATAGTTTTGACAGTAATGAATTATGGAAGCAGCTTTGTCAAGGTTATGGATAGTTCTCCATCACGGAAATATTTAAATTCCAAGCTTCTTTTTGTGTATTCGTATGAATCTTATCCAGAGATTATGAACTTGAAGCAGATGTCTTGGGATGACATTATTTAGCCTTTGTTATTCAAGACATCATTCTAGAGCAGAGTCTTCAAGGAAGGCTCCTGTGAACTACTTTTAGTCAGGTGGGAACTCAATTACCTCTTGTAAAACCTGTGTGGTGCCAGGACTTGTTCTCTACTGGAGAGAACATCTTGCTCATGTTTTCTGGTCTAGAACACAGATACAGGGTTTTTGTACCCACAGATCTGCAATCTGATATTCCTCTGTGTCCAGACAGGTAAGTACTATGCATACAGCCTGAATATACTGACAAAGGATCTGATAGTATGCATTAGTTTGGTTGCCAGATATTTTGCAGTATGACAAATAGTAGCAACCCTTTTTTTGGAGAGCCTCTTATGATTCTCTCTTGAGTTTGTGGAGCCTCTCACACTGGCAGGGACAAAGCCCCCTGTTCATACAGTGCCCTTTTTTTTTTTTTCCCTGAAATTCCTTTCAGGTTTAGCCAAATTGCACATTCTTTAAAATCCCTTTTTTCTTCCCTGCTGTGACTTGTTCTCTTGGGGGAAAAGGGCTGGTATTGTGCCAACCAAACTAACCAACCAGACAGAAATGTCTAAACCGTTAGGCAGCATACACACTGTGTTTGGATACCAAAGACAAATTCACTTGTTGACAAGAAGGGAAAAGAGAGGTTCAGAGTTCCTTTCCTCCCTGCCCCACTGTGTAGGACAAATGGCTTCACTGTTGACAAAACCAAGGATTGGTCCAGGACTCCCTAGCCCTCTGACATAAACACTGGTCCATTGGCTTCCCTCTTTGAGATGTAACAGCCCAAACTGAGATCTCTCATTAATGTAATTACTTTGGTCATTCAACTGCAGCAAGGCAGCTTTGAGGGAAGAGTTCTGTGAAGATGCAGTAAGACCATCTTACTACAATTACATGCAATAGGGAGGGAGGAAGACTACTTTTTTGTTTTAAATTGGGAGTGAGAAAATGTTAAGGGAATGACACACACATTTGAATATTTGAAAGCTAATGATTAAATGCCACTGCCATTTAATTGCATGATCCTGTTGCTCAGAGACCACAATGTCAGTGTACAACTGGGAAGAGCTTTTAGTGCATTGGGGTAGTAGCAAATCTGGCACTTCCAATTTCTTTCGTTCTGAAAATTAAATTATTTTATTTTAGCTTTGCTTCTAGTTTACTTAGGCATGAATTCCACTGAGTATATTGTAAATCAGCTCCAGAGATAAGGAAATAGGATAGGGAAACTCTACACATTTTATTGATATTAATAATCATATTATTAATGCAAGAAATAATATGAGATGTGAAAAAATGGGAAGGATTTGATCCAAATTTAAAATTACACGGGTGTTTTAGTTTCCATAAGTTATAGTCTTCTGCATTTGTACATAGATTATAGTTTTCTGCATCTGTGTGGCTTATATACATCCAAAAATAAGGTGAGTGGCAGAGATGGCAGAATTTGTTCAGCAATGTAGAATAGCAGCCTAGGTCAGGGGAGATTTATTGTCTACTTCCATCTTTACTTCATTACTTTGCAAAGTACCAGCTGTGATGGAATTTATACAAAGTGTACAAAGCCAGTTAATTACACTTTAATCCTCAGAAAGGTGGATGACTGGGGCAAAGGGCTTGCAGTCTGTTCTGAAAAGCATAATCTACTTCACTCTGATGTGCTGCCAGCAGAAGATAATTTCCTTTATTGTTTCCTATTCTCAGAAATGTTTCTAGACTAACAATAGATCTTCCTTTTCTATGAAAATAATTTAAAGCTTCTACACAGATGTATAGGGGGAGAAAAAGTAGCTGCCTGCAGACTTCAAATTGCAGCAAAAATATTCATTTTTTTTTCATCATTTCTCAAAGGAAAAACAGTGTTTTCAGTTGCCCAGTGCAGAAACTAGTGGAGTTAAAAAAAAAGAAGAGGTATTTTTTATTCACATGGATCTGAAGTCCTTAAACTCTACTGGAGTAAAAATTAAGGATGTTTTAGTATGCTGCAATCTGCCCTAGCAAAATGTTTTGTTTGCTTCACCTTTAAGAAGAAACCATGATTAATATGAATTAATATGAATAATCATATCATAGAGTAGGAATTTATCTCTCTGTGGGTGGATAATTATTCAGTTGCATATAATGTCCATGGAAAGTATGTTCCCAGGTATTCAACAAAGTTTTGATTGATGATTATTTATGGCTCTGTTAAGAGCTTATGAAAATGTGTTGCATCACTGCTGCTAGATTATGGAACTTCACACTTGTAATACATTTACTTAGTCTTTTATGATAAATTCCAAGAAGGTAACTTAGTTAAGAATTTTTTTTTACCAAATCTACGTAGAATTTTCTTGTGTTTATGGCTCAGTACAGTTCTCTGCACGTTCCCAGCCATCAGTATATCCAGTGACCTCTTTGCCTTTGGAGAACTAAGTGACATGCATTTCAACATTTCTGATCTTCTGTAATGCATGTGAGCTTCAAAATGATAAGCCAGTGGAGATGGGGAAAAGCTAATTGTACCTGAGTAGCCAGGGCATTCATGAACCATTTTACTAATTGTTTAGACTATTTTACTTTTATAACTCATGTCTTTCCATTCCTCTTGAGGCTTCTCTCATGGACTTTTTCCTCTCTTACATTTTGGGGCCTAGTCCTGCAGTCCCTCCCATTTGGATGAGCCCTGTCAGCTTGGCTGATGTGTGTCAGCGGGCTGATGTGTGTCCCTGTTACAGGAATGATAGGGAGCTTTGATGGCAAATTGCTGGGCATAAACACCTGCTTTCTGCCAGTTTTCTCCTCAATACCTAACATTCAAATGTCATAGATAAAGTTCTTATTACATTACTTAAATTATAATAGGGATATGTTGCACCATGCCCTGAAAATTAAAATCAACACTGCAATGTTAATTTAGCCTCCAGTACTTTATTTGTAGATGCAGATATTCAATATATATATATTGCTCAGTTAGGTGTATTTAGTGCAGGCTCTTTTCCTTGCCTTTGCTGTAAAATAAATCCAAAAGAGCATTATAAATGAAACCCCTGTACCTTTCAATCAGCAGGATATTCAGTATTTCAGATATCTAAAGGCTAATCTCTTCCAAAATGACATTTCTTGCAGTAGTACACTTAGAGATTTATATGAGATTAGCTCAGTTGGTTAAAGCATGGTACTCATGATGCCAAGGTTCAAGTTTGATCCCTGTGTGGGATCATTCCATTCACCTAAGAGCTGGACTTGATGATCCTTGTGGGTCCCTTCCAATTCAGAATATTCTGTGGTTCAGTGATTTCTTACATATTCTGATAGCATTAAGGCAATAAGAAGGAGATGGATCAGTTTTTCATGTATTTGAGTTGCATTACCAGAAACAGAATAAACAGTTCTTGCATTCTTGTGGAAACGTTAATTACTCACATGGCACAACGTCATTACAATCAAGACAGAGCAATCAGTTCTTATAACAAACCCTATAATCAAAGTAATGTAATCAATGTAAGTAATCAACTATAATAAGCAATTAAATACCTAACTGCATCAAGCAATAACTAAAATTACAGCCTTGAATAGTATCAGAGTAATTGCATCATTAGAAACTTGTGTAAAAGCTAGTGGTAAGTGTAAATTTTTAACTACACCACATAGCTATTGCAGGTATTATGGGAAGCTCTATAGCCTCATCCTGAGAGACATTAGCTAGCAAGACTTGACTTAAGAAAAGCAGACCTGTTCCTGAGCCAGGCTTGGATTTGCTGTATTAAGGCAGGAGCAGGCTTCCTCACTGGAGCCTTGTGTGGCCTTATCCCCAGAGCCTTATCCCACCTGAGCCTGCTCAGCTGAAGGCACTGGAGCCACTGAACCTCCTTGGGAATGTGCAGGGGAGTCAGCCCCCGTTTCTTCTGCTTGTTCCACTGCACTCCATCTGCTTGTGAGGGCTAATGGGCCCTTCCTTCCACCTTTGTGCCATGGAGAGTGTGGCCAAAAGGCATTGAGGGAAAATCACCTTTATGAGGAGGTCGTAACCTCTTCTAATACATCTGTATCCATCTCAGAACAGACCTGTCAGTGTACAGCAGGACGTGATCTGTTTGTGCCCGTTGTCCAGCAGTGGGGCAGCTCCAGCATCTGGAGGCTTTTCATTTGACTGTAGCAGTACTACAAGATCACAAACCTCACCAAAATAATGAAGAGTAAGACTGAGGCTACCACTGCCAAGTATTTACATAAAATAAAAATCAGTGAGGAAATATAAAGCGAGACAGAGCCATATATGTGTGTTTTTCAGCCATGACAGTGTACAGGTATTCTGAATATTTACTGGCTTGAAAGATCTGAAATTAATATCTACTGCTACCAAGCATTAAGAGAAGAGGATTCTGTAGGATCTAGTCTTTCAGATTTAATAGAAATCCTAAAAAGAGCCCCTGGAAAACAGAGCGTGAAGTAAATCTGGTTTGTGAGAGTAAAGCTTTTAAGCCCCACCAGCTGCTTTTCCTATTTTCAGCAGTGAAGTTGGGATATTTCAGCATAGCAGGCAAGATAGGCTGGGTCTCTAGGCTGGAGTGCAGCATTTCTGGAAGATTAGCTCTTAAATTCATGCAAGGCAGATGTAGAAGCACAAGAAAAGGGTAGGTGCTGTCTGCAGTCTGCATTGGAATTGCTCTCATGGCATGACCTCACCCAAAGAATGTAACCAGATACCGTGGTGGCTGCCTCTGAAGTGCTTAAACAACACTGGGAATGTATTATTTGCACCAGGGGACCACTAATGTGCTGTAGTTACAGTAGCAGTATGGCACGGACAGAAGCTTGTCTCTGTCTCACTCTGCATCGCCTTGAAGGGTTTGATCAACTGTGCATTTGGGAACCCTTGGCTCTTAAGGCAAGGGCAATAGGTGTAGAAACTGAATTAACACACACCAGCCAGGTCTGCAGCTTAGGCAGAAAGAGCATGTGAAAACCTAATTCTAGGGCTTAAAGTTTCTTAATATACTTTGTCAATTATTGGATGAATTTTGGAAAAAAACCAGCAGAAAATTGAAAACATTCTATTCCTGATGGTCCGGTTCAGTGCAGCCCTTGACAGTACCATAACCTTGGGGTTGGCCAGCTGCACTCAAACAGGACTGTGGGAGTCCAGAAATGGCTCACTTTTTTTTGGAACTCACCCTTCCAAATCCCAGCCAGCATGCACTATGCACACCCTGATAGTCTAGGATTTTCCATGTCAATAATCAAGGTGATGCTATCAAGAGGACAAAACATTAGAAAAAATAGGAAGCAATCACTAGTATCAGAGGGGAGGAAACTGGCTGCAATGCAGAAATGGAAAGGCCTGGGGCCCCACTTGGTGAAGTGAAACTGAACTGATACATTTGGATTCAAATGCTGATTATGAGCTTGGTGACTATGAGATAAAAGTTGTCAATAATTCCAGAAAAGACTGTCTTGGTGCATGGTCAAAATATGAAGTTGGTAGGGATTATCATAGAATGATAGAATTATTTAGGTTGGAAAAGACCTTTAAGATTATCATGTTCAAGGTAAACTTAACAGTGCCAAATCCAGTAGTACACTTAATTTTCATCCCATAACTGTACTCTCCTAATTTCCTTAATTTAAAATTAAAAAAAAAAAAAATTGTTTGCCTGTTTTTGTTTTACAATTCCTGTCTTTCAATCATCTCTCCATAATGTCCATGGCTTTATTTTCTCGCACCTAGACTTCTTTTCAGGTCACAGTGATTTTTAAACCTAAGGTTTTGTAGCAACCACAGCATTCCAAATAACTTTCAGCCAAATGCTTACAGCCAATTTATTATGTGGGTAGAATTTCTTAGTGAATAAGAGAGGTGGAGATGCAATGGCAGCCTCTTTAGAATCCTGAGTGAAAGAGTGCATCCTGGCAAAGTCCTGGCACTCCCATAAGAGCAGTGCCAGATATTGAAGGGAGAGAAGAGAGGCCCTCCGTGCCCCATGGTGGGCAGCCCCAGGACACTGGCCTGTTCAAGGAGGCAACATTTCCTGTGGGAGCACATGATCTATCCTGCCCAGAGGCTCCTGCCATGCAGCGAGCAGTGACCCCTCTCTTCCTCTCTGTCCAGCTGCTTTCTGAAATACAGAGGTTTGAAAATAATGGCATTAGTTACAGAAATAAATTCCAATGAGGTGTATGAGGAATACTATGTTAATAACTATATGTAAGCAAATAGTTTACAAAAAAGCTTGTAACTATATGTGTATAAAAAATTTAACATCTCATGAATTATGGGTAATGCATGCTCTTGGACTACCAGGAAGTTAAAGATTCTTTAACAACACAAGAGAAGATACAGGTCTTTAGGAAACTAGCCATTTAAAAATTGTTATTTTAATTAGTTAGTTTTCTGGCAACTAATGTAGGTTCAATAATTAGAAATGTGGATTTGGAGATTTCAGGGGGTATCGTTTCTTCTTTTTCTGTATAACAGTGAAATTCTGCAGGATAAATTGTTTTCTGAAAGCCATTTCTGCTTCAGAAATTACAAACTGAAAACTTGAATTATGGGTTTATCTGCCTGTGAGTAAAAGCCCAAAACACTTCTCAAAAAAATTCCATGGGGTACAGTCATGTGCCCTATGTGGGAGTCGCAAGGCTGGGAAGCAAACTGAGGTATAAAATGTTTTGTTCTTCAAAGGTGACGCCCCCTCACTACAGTATTGATGATACTGGCCTTGAACTCAGAAGTTCCTAATAGCCAACTGGCCAGAGCCAATGTGGAAACTGCTAATAAATTTTTTTTAAATGGACATTTTTCATTTGTTTGTGATTGAAAGCACAAAGATGTTTGAATTAATCACTCCTGTGAATCCTTGGGATCTTCTAGCAGTCTTCCTCAGGAGACACCCGTCTCTTCCGGAATGTTGTTGAAAAAGATGGAGAAACAGACCTTGGTCAGAGAGAGACAGGAATTACAAAAGACCTGTAGCATTTCCTCTCATTGTTTGTACAGGGTAGGATCCAACCATCTTTAACTTAGGCCCCCAGACAGTGATCCAGCCTGTCTGCTTTCCCAGGCTCCTAATATGTTGGCCCCTTCTTTCAGGAGATTCTTTTATCTTTGGTCTGAAAGCTCTCAGGTTTGTATGCTCCCATGTGCCATATGCTCTCAGCCAGTGTGGGGCAGACAGAGATACCTGTGTTCCACATAGCCCTCCAGAGGAGCATAAAAGCTAGTTGCTAATAACTTCTATTTGTTCATATTTGCATGCCTGTTTTCAGAAAGTTAACAGAGAGTGTGATCTTGGAGGGAGTTATAATCTCCAGAACACCCAGCTGTTGGCACAAGGCTGAGCTGGCACTGAAGGGTGATGTTTCAGTTTGTTTTTAGGATTGAACTTGAAAAATCTTGGCAGCTGTCCCTCTCCTATTCATTGCTATCTTTGCTGTAGATGAAAACAACTGAAAACAGAAAATTAAAACTTGACGCTAATGAGACACTAAAAATATTATTATGGTTTTTGATACCTCAGTTTTGTCTATATTCATCTTTTACATGTGACCAGGATGGTTCCTTGCTCCCTAGGCCAACTGGCATGGTAAAGCCCACGTCCTCACTCTCAAAATCCTTTTGGAATCTAATTGGCAATGTCCAAATTACTTACTGGGAATGGTTCTTGGCCCATACTAATTTACAAACCATGCCCAGAAATTATTTGGAAGAGTGATAGTTTGCCCAGGCCAAAGCCATCACCAGCTCTAACAATTTAATGGGCTTGATACTTGAGTTTCAGCCCTGGGAACATTCCCTGGCACTGATTAATCTACACCTCTATCGATGCAGCAATGGAAGCTAAGACTAAACAAATACTGTAATTGGAAAAAAATAGCCCTCACTATATAATTATTTCAATAAATTATTAGCCATGTTTTGAAAAGTATGGTATATATTTCAGTCAATACAGTTTAAGCTGTATCTCCATTTTCTGAAAGTGAGCTTACACATGAAGGAGATGGAATTTTCCCTATGTTATCCAAAATACGTCTGTTCTCCAAGGAAACAAAAACTGGCATAGAAAAACTTCTTTCCATGCCTCAGTTATGAGCCCTTCAAGCTCTCCATAGACATTTTATCAAAGATACTGTTAAAAGAACACTTTTCTTACACAAAAATGTACTGCAATGCTCCCACCATCAAAGAGAGTGTGGGGTTTCTATTGTATGCTCTTAAAATAAAGCAATCTGCCAAACCAATACCCTCTATATTTGGAGCAAATCTTCTCTTCCTTGGCATAAAGCTTTCCCTCTTGTCCGTCTGTCACTCTTAGGTTTTAATATACATACCAGAAATCTATTGAAATAAAAAGTTCAAGAAGAGGGAAAGCTACAGTTTGCCTTGTAGGGTTTAAGGCTGAGCAGTTCTGATTTGTTTGAAATCAAATGGAAGTACTAGGTGTCCTGGTTTTTTGGGGGTTTTTTTGACATATCTGAAAATTTTCTTAACTTAGCTTGATGGTATTATGACTATACCTACTCAGTGTACACAAACACACGCAAATGTAGTTAGCTAAGAAATCATCTTTTCCAGTGCTCAGAAGGATTGAATAAAACCTGTCCATTTTTCCTTTGCATCAATAAATAAACAAACCCAAGAATACAACTACATTTTTATAGAGAATTCTTCCTCTTTTTACTAGCCTACATATTTTATCCTCTGCATGTATCAACAGAGCTCTAACAAACAGAACTTTCCCACCTGCCCATTTTCACTTAAAGGGACTTACTCAAAGAAGCAGAGAAAGGGAATGCATTATTTATTATATATTAATATTACACATTAGTGGGATACCTCTATTTCAATAGAGGTTGAGGAAGTTCCTGGTATCAAAGGATATTAAATTAGTTAAAAAGAATATTGTTGCTATATACTTCAGAGTTACTCTTAATAGATGAAATGTATATATATACATACACACACATATATAGTATTTCAAACTAGCTCTGTCTCAACCACTACTGCTATAAGCAGTAGAATCAAGAAGAATCAAGGACTGGTCGGTATATTATCCTATATTCATACACAATCTGTTGTGAGCAATGTGAAGTATTTTAAGACCAGTCTGTCAGGAATACTTTTATAGCTTTAAAGTATGTCTCATTTGTCTTTGGTATTAGACACTCCCATAAAGTCCAGCGGGTGCTTATGTGGTGTGACATAGTGTTGGATAACTTTTAAACACTTTTTAATATCTGTGTGATGCCTTACTCATATAAACACCTTAGTAGACAGACAGACCACAGCACCTCTGTGGCATGGAAATGGAAGCTTTAACCAATGCAACCTTTTGGCACCCCCAGTGTACCTTGACTTAAAAGCTGTGTGCTTTAGGTGTTAAATTCTGTGGGTGTCTGGACAAGACCAATGTTATCTAATCTTTGTAATTTTTGTGCACTTGATCATCACTCATTTATTTTGATTGCACATAGGGATGCATTTAGAGAACAGACTGAATGCAGAAGGCTGGCTGTACTAGTGCATGCAAATGCAATAACTGTATTCACTGTGGTTGCTTCCACATCATAACTCCTTTTGCTGCACAGCAGTATCAAGCCATAATAGTTGGTATGGATTAATCAATCACCTGTTTCCTCAGGGAACAGTGCTGCTTCCAGTCACAAGAACACTTGGATGAAAAGTGTGCTTGTCTTCTCCATCAAAGACCAAACCAATAAAAGGACCACTTTATTTTTTAAGAGGAAGAAGGTGTGAGAGGTAGAAAATCTGTGTAAGCCAAGAGATCAGGGCCAAGAGTGGTGGTTTTCCTGTACTTGATGGAGACAGATTAGACAGCTCTCTCACTGCCTTTAAGAAGATGTAATGGTGTCAGAGGGGAGTATTTTAGCATTCAGGGTCAGACAGCCTCACAGTGTGATGTGGTGGTGTCACTCATGAGCAACCTGTAGTAAGCTATGAGGACCCAGAAGGTAAGGCCAGGGAGCATGTGTCTCTAGGTGCTAAGGTATATCTGCTAAACTCATAACCTATGATACTTTGAGAGAACTTGTTAATGTGGTCATACCCTGACATAGATTCTGATCCTCTTCACAGAATCAGAGTTGCTGAGACTGGGCAGAACCTCAGGAGATTTCTAATCCAAACACCTGTGCTTAGAACAGTGTCAGCTAGCACAGGTGGCTCAGAGCTGTGCCCAGTTTGAGTGTCCAGTTTGAGTATCTCCAAGGATGGAGAGTCTCTATCAAGCCACTTTTGTGGACCTCATTGCTTTCCAGGACTGTATCCCATAGCATTCTTCCAAGCATATCATTGAATAAGCCAAAGTCTTCTTTCTTCAAGTCCGGGGTTGGGATCCTGCTCCATCCTCTCCAGATTCTGAACCCCATCATATCATTAGGGGCAAGCCTACCCCTGACCTTCACATCCCTGACCAACCTTTCCTTGTTTGTAACTATGAAGTCCAACAGAGCTCCTTTCCTTGTCAGCTCCTTGTTCTGGCAGAGAAACTGCAATCCTCTTAGACCTCCCAACCAGATCTGTCCCTGGAAGTCATGGCTAAAGACTAATGCTTTCCCAGGACTGTGGAAGAGTGTTGACCTAGGTCAAGACATGGCATGCTATTTGCGTGGTATTTGCTTTTCCTCTAGAGAAAAAGAGTTACTGAAGCATTTTTTCTTACACTTGTGTAGTATAAATAAATATTTTTTGGATGCAGGAAGCTAACCTTTCTCTAACCCTTGAGATTTGGTGTCCAAACTTGCTTAAGTTTGCTGGAGTAATCAGAAAGGCAAACAAGCTGATAGAGGAGCTTTATTCATTGATCTGTCTGCATTCCTGCCTAGCTCTGCATTTTAACAAATTATGTATTTTGGATCAGCAGATTTATACACTTCACACTTCATTATCCAACAAGCAGAGAATACTCTGCTTGTGATCTGAAGTAGTGCAGATCTTTCTGCAATTTCTGGGTTATTCCTGGATGGATCTTAAAGCTTTAAAATGCAGTGAAAGTTAATCAGCAATGATTTCTGCTAACAACTTAAATAGTCCTTTGCTTGTAAATTGGCCTGGAAAGAGGGGATGGCAGATAGTGGGTTTGCATCTTCTGTCTTGGATCTGGTCTGACTGACGTACTGAGGAGCAATGAACACCTGAGTGATTTTGAAGGCACAGATCAGGACTAGTTAAGTGACGGAAAGTTGAAAAAGTCCATATTTTTTTCTTTTTTTTTTTTGCAAACATAAGTAATTCCAACACTGCTTTGGGGTAGACATTGGATCACAGAGGACTCAGGCTGTCAAATCCTCCCAAAACAAATATGGTCTAGTCCTGAAACTGAAGTATGCACCCTCCAGCCTTCAAAGTGGCTGTTTGCCAAGGTCGGAAGCACACATTTTGCATCTGGCTGAGGATATTTCATTGTGTTCTTCCTTTATATCAGTTTGTGGGAACTGTTACAAGCAAAATATGAAATATGAGCAATGAATGCATCTTTTGCAATAGCATAAATGGAAAATAAGGCAAAACCAAACAATATAAATTGCTTTCTCTTTATGCCTAAAATTCTTCATTAGTCTTTGTTTTACTTCTGGGGCTTGAGTGTGTGTTTTAAGTGGAATACTCCGACTATTATCTATTTTACTTTGTTCTCACCATGGACATTGTTGAAATTCTTTAAAAAGAAAATCCCATATCTTGAAAACAACCTGCAAGGTAAATCTTGGCTCTTAGGTAAGAAACTGTACCAGAAAAAAGAGTGACTCAACCATTCTCATAGAGCAGTACTATTTGACACCAAGTGTGGTTAAATAACATCAAGTGGTTAAATGCCAGGGGTGATATCTTCTAGAGAAAAATAAATGATACTCACATAGCTTAGTGGTGGAGTGAGGATGGAAAATGTAACCCTGAGGAGAGCCATTCTGGAAGGAAAGCCAACACAGGGAGTGTGAGCGCTTTACCCAAGTGATTGCATTGCTTCAGCTCCACAGAGCTGTGAGCATCTGCATGGGGACATGAGACATGGTGCCTTACATTTTCTCCAAACCAATCACTTTTTGGCCATTTCTCTCTTTACAGGAACCCAGACCTTTGAACAACAAAAGATGTCAGTTTTATTCAAGTGGAATAGGATTCCTATATGATGCTTACCAGACTGAGGTAAACAAACTCATCATCTCATCATGTGTTCATTTCTGCTGTGCTGGGGATGAGCGGGGGAGATGTTTGAGAGCATGTCTGTGCATGTGGGTCATGGGTAGATAGAAATCCTACTGTTTTTCTCCCACAAGTGACACCTTGCTTGTCCAAGCCTCTGATGATGGCAAATCACTACAGTTAGTGATGTTTTGAGTCATCATCAGTGTTTGTATCCAGTATATTACTGTGGGACTGGAATGACTCCTAGTCCATCTATGCTGTATAATAACTGTCTGGAATGCGTTTGTCACATTGGCTTCTTCCTCTAAGAAGGTTTTTGTAGACTCCAAGTGGAATAGAAAATATCTAAATTAATCCATTTGTATCATCCGGAAGACTTCAAATCTCTGTGTTTATCCAGCAGAGGCCAAGAATATCAGTGGTTTGAACGCAGCATTTTTATTATCTCCATGACATTAACATGGTCAGAAAAGTGCCCATATCTAAATGGCTAGCTTCCTGAGAAGTCCAGATTTAGTTTCTTTTCCTATTTTATTATTGTGGTAAATTGTGGGTGTGAACAGAAGAGCAAAATGGAGAACAGCTAAACAGTGGTATAACTTTCAAGAAGCCAGTTGTTCTTCATCACCATTCCTGCCATGGCTAAGAAAAGGTGTATGGGGAATGTTACCACTAATATTTCTAGAAAGCTTAGCAAAGTATGCTTCAGGTTAAGCAGCTCCTTAAATCTTGCTGCTAGGGCATCCTGTTGTCGATTCCAGAAAATGTATGACAAAAATATTTCACTGATCTCCTCATATAAAGACCAATCCAGACAAATTTCTGAAGTGTGACAACACCCTTTCCTGTGAGATGTACTCCTTCCTCTTCTAAATTATGCATGCACACTCAGACACCGATATGGCCTGAGAAATGCTTCTGATTCCTGTAATAAGCATGTGCTTGGCGTCACAGTGACCACAACCCCTTGCAGGTGACCCCAGCCTCAGGCGTCTGGCCAGACGGTTTTCCACAGCTCTTCTGATTCTGGGAATGTCTAAACTTGGGCCACCCAGAACTCCTTCCTCTATTCTGGAAAAAAACCAAACCCCATATCTTTTAAAAGTGTAGGTAGTTTCTAACAACATTCTTGTCTGGTTGTTCACTAATTTAGAGTTAGCATATACTAATTCAGAGTTAAGGATCCATGGCATTTATACTTGGCTTTTGCTTTTCCAAAGGTAGCCAGCTAGCGAGCAGGGCACATGCTCTGCATACCAGGCAAACACTTGCTACTAGGAAAGCAGATTGTTTACTGGCTGAAAGTTTCCTTTTGATTGACATCTCTCACCTGTAAGTGGTCTCCAGCTCATTTAGTGTGCCTGTTTCTGTTCTCTTTGCTCAAAGCAGAAAGAATTTTATTTTCTTGCAATTACCATGAGAGGAGAACATATCTTCAATTGGTGCTGAGGAGATAGTCAATCACAAAGGTCCAGGACATGAAAAAACGGTGTGTCTGGTCACTGAAATGAAATAATAGGTCTTGACATGCAGAACACCCACAAATGGCCTGTTTCTACCACCCTTGCTCACACCACACACTAATTTGTTTATTTTGGTTTATTCACCTCCTAAAAAGGAATGTCTTGTTCTATGCATGTTTTTAAAATGTGATGATAAAAATAGGCAACTGCAGTAACTTTCTTGGCCAAGAATATGTGTCTTGTAGTGTAAAAGCAGCTAAAAACCTGCTTAAGATCATGCTGATCTCCCTGTTTTGTGCTTCTAGCCTTTTCCATTAAAATGGGGAGACTGGTCTTATTATTGCTTGGAGAGGGAGCTACTTCTATTTCCTATCAGAAGTGGTCCCCAAACCATGCATCACAACAAACCACTTTTTATCAGCCCATTCCCTCTTATAAAGGCCTCCTATCCCAATCATGTGTATGTAACGGGAAAAGGGTATTTTAACTCTGCAGGTCCTGGGCCATTTCCACCGCATACAGGAGGTCAAAACCAAAGTCTGAAGATCTACTAAATGCAAAAGCTTGGGGCATCCCACAGAATGGCTGAGGTAGCACACTGTGCTCCTGGATTGTTTTTCAACTTGCTTTGAGAAGTAGCCAGGTGGGAGGATTCAGTCACCTCCTTGATTAAGCTGATGCACTCAGTGACAGTATGTCCTTCTCTTCTGCAGTAAACTGCAGCTCAGGCTGACAGCTGCAGCTGAATGTGACTTCAGGTCAGCAAAGCCCTTTGGTTACACCCCAGTAAGTTCAGACACAATAGAGCAATGGTGATGAAGCAAGGCCCTGTCTAAGGGGGGGATGTTCTTGTGACAGGTGGGATGTATCTGTATGAAACTGTGAGCTCCATTTCCAGATTGCAGCCTAGACTGAGACTGTCCTTTTATAATCTACCATTTTGGGATAGAAGAGCTGATTTGTATCAGACACTGACCACAGATACAGCCTTGTCCTGAGCAGCAAAGCAATCCCAAGGAATCATTTTAATCTCCCTCTAGTATTAGTTTTGTCACCCATCTTGCACTGCTTGATCAAATCCTGCTAAGGACAAGTGCAACAGGTCTGAGACCAGTTGCAAGATGAACTTCCTCTGGTGCTGAGTATGTGTGTTTAAGGCTTTCCTTTTTGCTGGGAATAAACACGTGTGGAGTACAGACTCATCAACAGTTTTCATACTAAAAAGGATGCACAGATCCAGAACTTAGGAAACATCTGGTTTAACATCTCTTGTGAACACTATTCCACAGAGTAACACATTCATGGCTAGGCCAGAATTGTCTGATAAACTTGTCTAAAGCATGCATGTGCTCCTAAAGCATGCTCCTTCTACTTTTTCATTATGAGGAGTTTTCCATTCAATAATACATTTTAATAGCATTTTGTGAACAAAATACTTCTCAGTGGTTACAGATATTTTTTTTTCCTATCAAATAAAACCTATAGAAAGAATGTATTTTCTGTCTGCTAGCTTTTAAAACCTGACAGCTCTCCAGGATTTCAAAGTCAATAAGCTAAAAATCTCAGGGAAAAAAAGAGCCTTATATGTAAAATATTTTAATTGGTCTGTAGTGCCAAATAGAAGTGATTAATGCTTACCACACTTAAGGAGTCATTAAAATGATTTTGTGTCTGGATAGAGAGTGGCTTACGTGTGCCTGCCTTTATTGTTCTAACATCTGTCCATCCCTGCAATTCCTCCTCACATAAATAAACCTTTTCAGTTTTGTATTTGAGAGGCTGCAATAAATGGTACTTATTTGCTGGAGTGCTTGGATCTTTTCTGAATTATTCTGTTTGTGAGTTTGGAGATTGTTCTTGCTGTTGTTCATAATTACTTCCTTCTTCAGGAGGGTTTCACTGAAAGGGGAGAACTCCCATTTATTGGAAGTTGTGCAGATAAATTGGCTCCCCTGCCATTTCCCCATGGACTGATGCTCTTATCCACTTCAGTGTTTGTTGTCGTGTATCCCTCCAGATCTACAGTCAGTTCATCACAGCTGTAGAGATCTGAGTCTCATGGCTACACACTCTGGGTCTCAGCAGAATAGCACCAGGCAGTGCAGCAAAGTGCTTGAAAACTCTGGCAGCCCTGGCTGCAGGCTGGTGCTGGGAGCTCTGGGGTTCATAGTGCAAAAGTCCTCAGACTCAGGGGCTGTCATCCTGGTTAAAACTTCTATGAGCTCAGGGATGCCCTTCTGGCTTGCAGTCAGGAATTTTGGAATCTCAGAATCTTTCTGCACAACAGGTAATACAACTTGACAATGTTGTAGTAGCTGGTTTTTTTTGTGGTCAGTAGGAAGATTCACACAACACTGAAACATTGAGGATAAAAGTAAGTTTCTATTTTTTCGGCAGGTGACATGCCATACCTTAAACAGCAGGTGCCAGCTGAAAGTGAAGAGTAACACATGCTATTGCTGTGATCTGTACAACTGTGAGAAGTAAGTACCTGTGTGCATTCTGTGGCCTCTGAGAAAGTCTTGGTTGGTTGTCCTTACTCATAAACGGTAGGGCCTGAAGAAGTAACACAAAGAGCTTGTATGCCAAGAAATCCAGTTCCTCTGCAATTGAAGTCCTGATACCAGAACAAAATAGGTCAGGAGCTGTTCATTAGTGTTGGTATTACTTCAGTTTCTTTTTCTTTAAATATGTCCATAAGCTTTTTGCTGTGTGATCAAAACTGGTCACTCAGATCCCTGTTCAGATATACTCTTGGCCTGGAAATGCATTTTTCCCATTAGATTTACTGAATCTTCTGCTTGGCTCACCCTTTGCACATCTGTCTGTCATAGAATGACAGAATGGTTTGGGTTGGAAGGGACCTTCAAGACCATCTAGTTCCAACTCCCCTGCCATGGGCTGGGACACCTTCCACTGGACCAGGCTGCTCAGAGCCTCATCCAATCTGGCCTTGACCACTTCCACAAATGGGACATCCACAACTTCTCTGGGCAATCTGTTCCAATGTCTCTCCACCCTCGCAGTGAGGAATTTCTTTCTAATACCTAAATCTTCCCTGTTTTAGTTTAAAACCATTCTCCCTTGTCTTATCACTACCTGCCCTTGTATGTCATCTTACCACACACTCTCATGCAACCTCTGCAACCCTCTATAGTTCAGCCACAGTCAATTTTTCTTCTTTCTCCCTGTGTATTTCTCATCTTTCTTCCTTCCTACATCTATTTTATTTTAGTTTTGCCTCCTTTTCACATGTTAGCAGCCCTGAATAACCCCAGTCCTCTGTAAGACTTGGTTAATGTGATGCCAGACACGAACATTTTAGGTGTAGGGAAACAAGGGGGGAACAATCAAGCTTCTACACAAGGCTTCTGCATGAAAAAGTAGCTCTTAGCCAGGTGCTAACTCAACTAGAGAAGTAAAATGACATCTGGGACTACAGGGAAGTGATCTGTGCATGCATATTTATTATGCAGATGGGAGACACATAGTGAGTGAAGGTCTATGGAATGGATTAAAATCCTATGTAGAGTCTTCTGCTTATGTAAGAAATGTTAAATCTGGACATGATGAAGGTATACAAAACAAGTGTGAAAGGTAGAGAATATTCAACTTTGGTACCTTTTCCATGACGGACAAATGATGGAACATCATATTTGCAATGCAGTATATAGTGAGAATGCTTCCTTCCATGGTACACAGCTAATGCCTGCATGTTAACACTGAACCAAACAACCCAACTCAACAGAAAAAAGAACAGGGGTGTTAAAGGATGAAAGTATTCAGAGTTGTCAAAAAAAGTGACGAAACTATTGCTTAAAGCATAAAGTAACCACAAGGAGAGATCAGGCATGTTCCCCTTCCAGATGGAGATTCTCAGTGCAGTTTTTCTAAGACATTGACTTTGTTTGAAACTCTTGGGACTGATCACTGCTGTGACATTATTCAGTGATATAATTAAATGTGTGTGTTCTGCAGTTGTCAAGACAGTGGACAGCAAGATCTTATGGCACTGGCATGGACAAATCCAGGGTAAATAAGCAGTCATGCTGCTCTGGAGACTTGACAATTCCAGTTCACAGGATGGCTAGAGAGAAGTAGGAGGAGGTGCAGGCCCACAAAGTGACTCATTGCCAGCCATGGAATAGACTGATATTTGCAGGGTCACAAATCTGATTTCCTCAGCCTCCTGGTGGCTGAAGCCATAGGTTTATTTAGTTAAGGTGGGCTCATGGCAGAGCCCAGGTGAACTCAACAGTTGTGGTTCTTCGGTGCCACAACCATGACCTGAAGCCGTTGATTGGATATTTCCAGAAGTTACTGTACCTGGCTTGGTTCTTCCCAGAAATGTCGGGGACTGCTCTGCAGAGCTTTCCCTAACCACTACCTCCACTGCTGCCCCATACACTGGGGGTGGAGGAACAGAAGAGTGAACACAAATTGCTCACTTCTGGTTTCCACCATAATCTGATGGCGATTTCCCAACAGTGGAAAAACAGGCTTGGCATTTAAAAAAATCTTTCCAAATCAAATAGCTGGCCTAGGAGCTCATTAGTGGGCTAGAATTAAGGCAGGTACTGGAAAGAACTGCAGGAACCTGTGGTTTCAAATTTTGAAGTAGGATATTTCTGGGTTTTGGCAAGACAATGAGGAGTAACTTCACCACATGCCTGATTTACAATAACGAATGTGGTGTAGAAATATGAACAAAGATTTCTGGACAGTACAATCCTGAGTGTAAAGACACATCTTTATACTGTACTGTGTTGCATTAATTTGGAACCACAGACACCATAAACAAATGTAGCCAGCTGGCAATATCTCCCTTCCTGTGGTTGAATTAATGCTTAAGCATCTTGCCTTCCCCAGTTTCTGAGATGCCAGCAGATTTCTAGGTGAATTGGGAAAAAAAGAAAGCTAAGCAAACTTTATCTGGTAGCTAAATGACAAGCATCCATATAACAAAATTATGCCTCTGTTTAGAGATACTGAACAAAAAATAAAGAAGAGTCCATGCTGCTAACAACCACCAATCAGCCAAACTAGGGTTGGTATTAGTTGGAGTACATTTGATGCTGGCCTTAGCAAAGCCAGTTTTACAGCAGGGCTTTCTCCAGTTCTTCTGAGCAGTTTTGGGTGGGAGCATGAGTGTAGGACTTTGCCAAAGAGGAAAGCAAGCAGGAAGGAGTCAGATCCTGTAGTGCTCTGTATTATGTGCCAAACCATTCCCACTACAGTGATGTTGTCTGCATTCTCTTTCAGTTCAGACCAGTCCTCCAGCTACTATGAATTTCTTGGCGTGAGCAGCTGTCAGGATGTGGTTCATCTGTATAGACTGTTGTGGTCCTCCACAGTCCTCAACATCATCGGCTTGTTTCTGGGGATTATCACAGCAGCCATTCTTGGGGCATTTAAAGACATGGTAGGGCTCACAGCCTTTTGACTTATGTGAGGGCTTCTCTGCTTGTTGGCATTATCAAAAAAGTTACAACCAAGGAAGTATAAGTGTACAAACGAGATGCTTTAAATGTGTTTCCTGGATGTTGTGGGGGTCTGGAGTCTTGTGAGTCACTGCAGAAGGTGAGTGTAACCCAGGTTCTTGTTAATAGCTCCCTTGGGGCAGATTAGAATGAAACAACACTGAATGACCAGTGCTTGTAAATAAACAATGTAGGGTTTGTTGTAGAACAATTTGGTTGCAAAGGAAAACAGGTATGGAACTGTTTTGGTGGTTATTAACTATAGTAATACAACAACATGAAAACATTACAATATAAAAGTGCAACATCACCCAAGGACATACACAAGGGAAAAGAAAGAGAGAAAGGACAAGAGTGTGAGGATCTCACCACCCGTGGGTGACAAGACTTGGTTGCTGTGCAGTCTTGGTCAAAGTGGTGGTTGCTGACCACATCTGTCTGGTGGTGGAGGAAATCCTGAAGACATGGTGGAGAGAAATCCCCAGAACACATCTATTAGGTTTATACTCACTCTGGTTCAGGTGGGAACGCTCAGATACCTCCCACTAGGCCGGGAGTTTGATATAATAATGTGAATCATCGGACACT
Source organism: Picathartes gymnocephalus (assembly GCA_013390045.1). Classification (NCBI taxonomy): domain Eukaryota; kingdom Metazoa; phylum Chordata; class Aves; order Passeriformes; family Picathartidae; genus Picathartes; species Picathartes gymnocephalus. The sequence continues at coordinate 86,901 of WEKY01015096.1, forward strand.
TCAGGAGTCCTTGACACCTTCTAACATAACACAGCTGCCCATCCCAGCAGCAGTTGAGTCAGTTATGTCCCATCAGCAGAGATAAACACGCTTAGGCCACAGGCAAGTGTCCTGAATTCCCTGGCACTTCCCCGGGCGG
>WEKY01015096.1:87111-141986 GCA_013390045.1 Picathartes gymnocephalus
AGGGGGTGCTCCACAACCCAGTGGTCTGTGCAAGGGAGTTTATCTTAGCATGACAAGGGACACAATCCCTCTCCACAGAATCCATCTCCTATCTCACCCACAACCCATCATTTACCCTGTGCCTTATCAGATCAGAGGTTTAGCCACTACACACCCAAAAGTTCACCTCCTCCATCTCAACCGAGCACCCTGGGGTCTCAACAAATGGGGTAATGTTTTGAGTCATTGTCCCTTAACAATTCAGCCTCTCTCATGGATTTATACCTTTAGGCAAAGCTGTTGCCAGCTGTTCACAGCTAAGTGGGTCAAGCCTGGGCAAATACACGAATGGAAGAAAAAAAACACAACGGTGTGAACAAATGCTGCAATTCACTTAGTGGTATATTGTTTTCCCTTCTAATTCATCACTGAATGTGTGGGCCAGCATGGAGTTTGAGTATGTTAGTTTGTAGCTAACATGTAGAAGTCAAGTCCTACGTGTGACTATTAACCTTGTGTAGTTCTTTTCCCTAAGAATGGGGATGAATTCTGAAGTTCCAGTCAAGTTTTTATTTAAACAGTTTGTGCTCGGGACACTTCAACATCCTCTTTTGTTTCACTAAGGAATGCCACCTTCTAACTACTCCCTGTGCCACACCACCGTGTTGTGCTGATGTGCACCACAGCATTCAGAAGAGACTGTGTGATGGGAAGGATTCTCCAATAAAGTGCATCATATGCCTGGACTTTCTGACACATTAAAGGGTGAAGTTGCTGTTCCTGAGATTATCACTGTCAGTGGCCATGTTTGCTAAAGCAACCCCTAAGGACCAGGCAAGAGGCTCATGATTTACTATGCTCTCGGGAGAGTAGGAGAACTAGATGGGCAGAGTCATGGAGATGGAGGTGAGATGCAGGAACCAAAGGGAGGTGTGATCTGCAAGGGTCACCTTAGATCCATGATGTGTCTGGTCACTATTGCAGAGGAGAAAACTGAATAGAAAAATGGGTAAAATGAAAAAAAGAGAGAGAGAGAGAGCAGGGAAGAGAAAGCAAGAGAGATAGCTGAGATGTACATCAGAACAGGAGGGGGAACAGACTGGCAGGAAGGGGCTGCTCAGAACCGGCACCCAGTGAGCCAAGGACCCAGTCAGACTGGAGGGCATCCAGACCCAGCTCTGACCACCCAGCATTCCTTAGCAAGCATGCCCAGGCTATCTACAACATGTGTTGGGTGCTTAAAACCATCCTTAAAACAGAGCAAGGCCATATGAATTGTTTGAAATTCACCTTTGTTAAGAGTTGCAAAATTTCCTGGAAATATTCCTCTGTCTAGCTTAAGCCAAACAAGCACACTGGGCTATCACACTTAAGAAATGTGCATCAGAGCTGTCCTTTATGTAAGGGACTCTTGCAAGGAACTGATAACAGATTGCAGCCAGACAGTAAAAAATTGCAACTGCCCAAAGGGAGTAGAAGCAGATTTCCCATCTTAATTCATCCCCTCCCTGTGAGAGGAGCAGAAGGGGAGAAGGAACAACCACAGTGGGAGACGAGGGGAACAGTAGCTTACCTGGGAAGAGAAAGCAGCCATCAGTAAGTGTTCGGGAGAGCTCTGCAGCTTAGTGCTCCTGAATGTTTTCTCCTGCCTAGCAGATGGGTGCAAGTGCAGCTGTGGGAAGCATGCAGAGAGCCAGCCTGAGTCTACCTAACCTGTCTTGCTCAAACCTAAGCTTACATGAGATTTGGGCTGATGTTTTGGTATGGCTCTGTGCTTTGCAAGGCCATCACTGCACTGCTTATGAGGAACACCATGCCAAGGAGATGTTCCTGGGAGAACTGCAGTCTCCATGATCTGGCACATTCCCTTGCTGGGCGGCAGAGCCTTGGTCAGGGTCTGGGTCCTCTGACTGAGTGGTATAAAATCATGGAAGGAAATCACAGCAGCAGTGGATGTGCAGCTTGACCCCAAGCTTAGCTGGAGTGAGTCTGTCAGGATTCCAGCTAAAAACCTGATCTGAATAAGCTGTTCAATGTTTCTGCTTAGTGTGAGCAGAAAAAGGATGTCATAGTTCAAGGGAAAGATGAGTTTGTGTCAGTCACATCAGCTATCCTTGTGAAAGTCTTACTAAAGCACCAATCCAAAATTCAATGACCGCTCCTTGCTCCTGCCTGTGCTTTTTCAGCGTTCTTTTGAGTTAGTATCAGACTTGATTTGCTAATCTGCTGCTCTGTTTCCTTAAAGAGTAACTCTTGGGGGAACACAGGGGCCAAGAAAACATCAAGCAGAAGAGGAAAAGAAAGGGGCATGGGATTGAAATAAGAGGAGCAAAAAAACCCCCCATTAAAATATGTGAGAGATCTATTTACTTTGCTTTAAGATGTCACCTTCTTGCAAAAATGCTCACTGGCATTCTGCAGGGAGAACTGCAAAGCCCCCTGATATGCCTTACAGCATTGCTTTGGGATTGACTTCCAGAAAACACAAGGCCAGGCTGACTAGTCAGACAAAAAATATCATGTTTATCTCTGGGGAATGCTGGCAGCCAAAACATGTTACAGAGGGGAGAGTTTGCAAAACAGTGCCCTTGCCTTTAAACCCATCATATTTCCTGGACAGAAAAAAAAGTGTTTTGGTTTCTGCGGTTTTTCTTTCTTGTGACAAATTCCCTGCAGACCCTGGCACGCTCCCTGTGGTTTTGCCACCTGCCTGAGGGCTATGCCAGCTCAGTGGGTAACATTTCATTCTCTCCTGACCCCCAAAGTGCCAGCTCAGTGGCTGCTGTGTCACCCAGGGGGCTGCCCTCTGTGATCTGTGGAGTGCTGGGGAAGCTGCAGTGGTTACAGCAGGAGCCCTCCTTTTAGGATCTACAGCATGTTTGGATACAGGACACAGAGGTAGTTACCTTAGAGTCACCTCTAACAAAAAGCAGATTAAGATATTGTAGCTGAAGTACCCAAAATAATAACACACTGCGATTATTTCTTACAGAAGCTGCAGGTAAAGAATTACATGGAAAATTTCACTTGCTGATTCTGAATTAATCTAGAAACTCCCTTCCCTGTCCCAGTATTCATCTGATGACTTTTGGATGTTTTTCTGACACACCTTGCCGAGGAATCTGCCTGCCCTGAGTTTAGAGCTGTATTAATCTGAACTCCTGATAGTCCTGAGGGGATGATGGGGGGTGGAAGGGGGCGTGCCTTTTAAAATTTTTTTAAATTAGTTTCCTTCTTGCAGTCCTTAAAGGAATCTGAACAGATTAAATAGCATTGCTCTATCCCCTCTCCTCTTCCCTCACCCTGCTCTAAAAAAGAAAGCAAAACTACCCCCTAATTACTGAGCTACTTGCCATAGGTTCATATCTTAGCACTTATGGAACTAAATGTGCAGTCTGATGTGAAAAGTAGCTGGAGGTCAGACATAAATGCTCTGGCAGGTCTGTGTGACGGCAGTGAGCTGACACTGGCAGCATTCCCTGGCTAGTTCATAGCTCCTTATCTCTTTGACTAGGGTGTTGGTGCAGTTTAGAATGTCTCAATCTACCCATGTCTTTTAGGTGAGTAATTTAACATAGAGTAATTACTGGAATACTTGATAAAAGCATCCAACCAGCTTCAGTAACTGCAAATTGTTGCTGGCCCTGGGCTGAGACCAGAGAGCCTGATAATAAGGTGCTTTGATTAGTAGATGTGGCATGGATGACTTCCCAAATTTGTCTTCTAGAACTATTGAGATGTTCATCCTTAGCAATTAGAGAGCATTGCTCTGTGGGTGGATGGAATGTGAGAGGACTGAGAGAGGTTCCCAAGAGAAGAAGCCAAAGGGGGTCAAACAGCAGCATCCAAAGAGACCCACACCAGAAAGTTGGTGACAGATGCAGAAGAAGCATCTGTATTTCACTTCTGTGGGTAAAGCAAGTGTTTCTTGACTCGTTTATGTCAGAGGGATCTGATTTTATCCCTCCTCTGAGGAAGGAGGGGCACAGTCTGAGGCTGTGGTGCTGGCCCCATACCTTTGGGTCTGAAGCAAGCAGGTTCCCTGCTCCTCCTTACTCCTGAGGCAGTGTCTTTCCATCTCTCCCCATCATATCCACCCTACAGGGCAGGTAGAAAGGCGGGTACCTTGCAGATGAGAATGTTTTGAGTAGGGTGCCTTGAAGATGAGAGACTTGCCTTCTCCCATGAAATAAGCTCTCTGCCTTTGATCCCAGCCTTTCTTTATGCCAGCTCCTGAAATATCAAATTTCTCCAGGAAACAAAGGCCTAGATTTTTAGGTAACCTGATGTGGTACATCAGTGACCTAGATGATATTTTCCATGTACAAACACAATTAATATACTTCTTTCTCAATCACAGAGAGCTCTCGCACTGTCTCCAGAGGATGCAGTGGTTTATATCTCCCACTGATAAATTTGAAAGGAAATGCAAATAAAAAGAAGAAAAAAAATCCTGGCTGCTGCTTTCAGCGTTTGTCTGGCAACCACCATATTTTATTATTTCAGTGAAAAGAAAATTCCATGCTCTCATGTGGAGGAATCTGCTAACAAAAACAAAGGAAATAAAAGAAACCGCTGGATTTATCTCATGAAAATATTTCACAAAGCTCTGTTGCTCTGCTGTCCTTCACAAATTTTTATATAGCACAAGGGTTTAGGATTTAACGCAAACCCTGTTTCACGTTTATGCTTTTGTTCTTTTTTTCCTGACCAAGTTTTTTAGCTGGTTTAATATGAGCTATTACTTCTTCCTGCAGATTTCATTTTGCATTGTAATTAAAAGACATGCCAATAAAGCCATGGGAGAAGGATTTTATGCGGTAGGAATGAGGTATGCACATTGAGAGTGATGCTGAAGAGCCAGCAGCATTTCCCAAGTGAGAGGGAGCTGTGAAAGAGGAGCAACTGGTCAGGAAAGGGAGATCTCGGTAAATCTGTGTAGAAAAGCAGAGAGAAAAGACTTGAGGGCATCAGGTAGTTGCTATTGGAAGGAGTCTGCAGCAAATGCTGAAGGACGTGGTGTTTGGTGTTGGATGAATAAGAAGAGGCAGCCAAATCTGTATGCTGTGCTCTTCAGGGTGTCTTGGATCTGGAGTCCTGCCAGTGCTTCTGTAACTGTTGCTAGGGAAGCACCAGCAGTCTTTTTCCAAGGGAAGAAGATTAAAATAGCTCTGTATTTTTACTCAGAAAATTCATTCCGGATACACCCTCCTCTCATTCTGTCTGCTCCTTGGTTTTTTGTACTACTGGTATTGTGTTGGAAAATAGAAAGTTGTTAAATTGTCTTGTTGCTTGTGTTAGGAGCAGTTCCTGCTCCAGCCCCCTCTACATGGTACTGATATATTGTTGTCTTCTGTGCTCCACAGGTACCTCTGTCCCAAATTGCTTTCAGTGCTGCACCTCCTCCTCAGATCCTGTACAACCCTGCCCAGCAGATCCTGACATATGCTGGATTCTGTCCTTCTGCAGCAACAATTTCTACATATCCATCCTACCCATTGCCTCTTCAGGTACAGTACAAAACCTCACCCTTCTCACGCCATCAGAAAAGCATAAGCTGCTACTCAGTACAAACTTTGCAGAGGTAGGTCTTAGCTGGGTCCCAGCTCCCAGGTTTGTCTCTGGGATGACTTAGTCTGTTCCTGGTTTTCTGGTCTGTTCTTTGACTTCAGTCTTTCTCTGGTTGTCCTTTGGACTCTTACCTGCTGATGAGGGATCCCAGTGTGGGTTTTGGGGTGTGCGCACATAGTTGTGAAGGTGAACACAGCCCCCATGTCGAGAAAGATAAAGCAGCAGCTTGCCCTTTGGGGAAGTTAAAGGAAGCATCTGATAGACAGAGGATTTGACAGAAAAATTCTGTCTAAGAGGTTAGCCCACCTTACTCTTAATATGGAGATAAGTATATTAGGACTCATCAGATGAAAAGGAGAGGGAATAAGAAGTCTGTGAAACTGATTTATATGGAAGGGATATTAATAGATATTTATATAACTTTATCCACATAAAGTTTTGGTTGCCTCAGTAAGGCTATTAAGTGGAAAAAGAAGCCAGAAATAGGAAGGGGTTTTATGTAGAAGTGAAGGTTCAAATGTCACAAGATGCTGTAGAGGAGTATAAATGAGTGGTTAGGAATTCAAGTATCACTTGCAGCCCGGCAAGTCCCCGAATGGGAACCAACAGAGGCTCATCAGAAGATGGATTTCTTTTGGTTTCCTACAAGCATCTGCCGTTGGCCACCACTGTTGCACCACAGGTACAGAGCAGCTCTGACTGGTGGCAGAGGTTGGTGAGCCTTATCAGACCAGAGGCAGCGGGCCTGAAGGCAGGAGGGAAAGCTGCCCGAGGTGCAGCTTCCACCCCTTGTCAGAGGGGAGACAGCATGAGCTGAGTCAGCACTGCTTCTCCTCTTTCAGAAGACTCAGGTGCAAGTCATGCTCCAAGCCTGTGTTGTGCCCAATCAGAGCTGGCCTGGAAAATACAGAAAGCGTTGCTAAGGATAGTGTTTCCTTACTTTTTTTCCCTCCAGAGTGAGGTGATGAACATAGGGTGAGCTGGTAAATAAGTGTACTGAGACCCTGTAGCAATTGTAGAGCTTTTAGATCTATTCAAGCACAGTAGGACTGTTTTGTTTCATCCAATGGCTTGTTACACTTTGGCTGTGCAGTGCTAGGCCAGTGGGTACCACAAGTTTTGCAATAATTCTTAATTGAGAACACAGCACATTTGACATGAACTAGCAGTGGATCAGCTCCCCACAGCCTCCTGGGCTACATCTGTTCAAGGCCAGAATGTCCCAGTATCAGGCACCAGTACTGGGACATGGTGATCACCCGCCTCAGTGAATGGTTTGCTTAGTCCCAGACCACCTAGCAGTCTCCCAACAACACGTCTGAAGGGCTCAGAAGATGGCAAGGGCAATGGACCATTCCCAGTAGGAGCACGCACATAGACAGTCCCACTGGTTTGGTGGTCAGAGTTCAGCTGTAGAGATGTCAGATGTGCTGTGCCAGATGGATTCACAGCCAGAGAACAGTCATATTTATTAGTATAAATGGGGCCAGGCACTTTTGGAGACCACAGGCTGAGAGAGGCAAAGAAAAAGAACATCTCTGGTTGCTTTTAGCTGCAAAGCTGTGCTGCTTTGTGGAGTTCAATTATGTCATAGCCAAGAGTAGAGAGAGAAGGGGATAGAAACATAAAATTAAGTTGAAAAGATTCATGTGAGTAGTCATGAGGATCCATGGTGACTGTTCAGTCCTGTGTCCACTGAGAAACAGAAATACATTGCATTTACTCCAAATTCTTATCTGCATTCCAAAATAAACACAGTTTTTTCCCTGGATTTCTACTTTTTCAAAAAAGTGTGTTCGTTTATCTTCCTTCCCCTTCATAACATTCAGAGGCAGACACCACTAGTTGTCCCCAGGCCAGGAGAGGTTAGTAAGAAACACTGGGATCCAAAAAGGAAAACTTAACCCTATTCCTAGGAAAAAAAAAGTAAAAGCAAGCCACCTCCCATTATGTTGCAGTTTGGAGAGAAGCAATTTCTGCATCATTATATGAAATAAACTAATTCAAAGGTACAAATGGTGAATAATGGAAGCAGGAATGATTAGGAACAGCCAGAAGCTTAACTGTCATCTACTTCCATTGCTTGAGAGCTGTGGGCTGAATCCTTGGGGCTGGAGGTCTGAGGTCTTCGTGTTCCGAGTGCTTCAAGCTGCTGGATTCAGACCTTCATAAGCCCTGCTCAGATATCCAGTCTGATGTCTGGGATTCATCTGACTGAACACAAGGGCTGTTGGCATGTAGGGATCTAGTACTGTCTGATAATGAGATCAGGAGCCACCTGTCCCCTGCTGCTACTCTGAGAGGGTCCAGGTTCAGGTCCCCTTGTCCCCGAGTCACATCTGTGTGGACATCTGGGATATCCCATGGCCTCCAAAAAGGGCTGGACACTTAAAAGTGAGAAACTGAATTACGTTTTAGCTGTCCACAGAGTAGGAGACCCTGCCTGAGGTGGTCTACCCTTTAGAGTCCCCAGTGGATTATCTCAGACTAAAGGTATACAACATTCATTCCTGGTTCTTTGCTGAATCCAGTATCTTACTGAATAAATGCTTGCCAGAGAGGCAAAGTCTATAAAAGAAATCAGCCAAATGCCAAAAAGAAAGGGTGATAGCAGGAATGCATTTTGAAAGGATGTCACCAGCATTTCTTTTATTTATTGTGACACGCATCAACAAAATAATACACCCCTTACTGGTACAGTTCAGCCACAGTTAATCTTGGTAACAGGCCTGCCAGCTGGGCAGGTAACAGTCCTGATTAGCTGGGCAGGGACTGGTGGTGATGACAGCAGTTATGTGTTGTGCTTGTTATTCCTGATAGAGAAGAACTCACTGGAGAAGCAATTCCAGGCAAACAGATGGAAGCAGTGGTTGCAGTTTCAGAGGGGAGGGAAGCAACAACTCCAAAATAAATAAAAACCCAAGCCAACCCAAACCCACAACAACTAGGTTTGGAGCTGATGTATCTAGCAGATCTGTCAGTATACCTGGACTGCCTCGGAGAGTTAAAGGGCATAAATCAGCCTTCCTGTTGGGATATCCCCATTCTCACTCACTAAGTCACCCTGTGGTACAAATGCAGGACAACATTCTCCTTGCCAGGAGGGTTTGACCCAGGGCAGCTGCCCCTGCTCACATGGAGCCCTGTGGAGAAGGTGAACACCTTGGCATGTGGTCTGCCAGCCCTGGACAGCTCTGAGATGCCACTGTCCAAGGGCCAGCTGTGGCCCTGGCCTTCTAGATCATGGCTTTTAATTTTTTTAGCAGCAGGGAACATCACTTACTTGCCCAGATTTTTCATTTCTCTTGAAAAAGATCCATGATTACTGTATCTTGTTTTTAAATTCCAGGTACTTTAAGTTCACTTAAAGTCTGAACTTGAGGGGAGCTGAGCCCAAGTCTTCAGCTGAAGTCTATAGACAGGCAGGTATTAGTGTATGACGGGAGGAGTGAAATCCTGACCCTCTTGAAATAAGTGAAAAAACTTGGTTTAAAGCAGTAGTAGGATTTTATCCTGAATATTATTCCCTACATGTATTCTTTTGTTTTAATGAACCCTGCTTGTTCCTGAACATGGGCTAGCTTCCTAAGCTGTATTTATTTTTCATGCCTTTTTCAGCCAAAGCCCCATCATAGCTGAGACAGCCAAGGAGGGAGACACATGCCTACCTGTAACATTTTCTCTTAAGAGGAATCTGCATTTGGCAAAGCAATAAGACCTTGCATTTATGCAAGGTTTTTTAACTGAGATTAATTACATCTGAGGTAATTTAAGTTTCACAGTGACGCCTGGAAACGAGCAGGTACACGTAACCTAATCAGTCAGTCAGGTGCTGTGCCTCACCCAAGAAGCCAAGCATCTTTTCCTGCAGAAATTCCTGTTCTGCTCTATTGCCTAGCTGTCTGCACAATATCTATTAAAAATGACTTGGGTTACAGATGGAATCTGTCTTGTTTCACTAGACACCATCATTGCTACACTTAAGCAGGTGCTTTAGAACTAAAGTTAATGTTGTGCTGCAGCTAATGAGAAGTTTAATCATGGGGCTTATTATGTAACACATGGCAAACAACACAAAACTGCCACGGGGTTGTAATCCTTTACTGAAGAAGGTATTTTTCTTTGTCTGATACAGCCTGCCAGCAATTTTCCAGGAACATCATCTACGGACATTTCTTTATCAGAAGAAACTCAGCCTCCATCTCAGTCCAGCTCCAGCTATGGTCTTCCCCCGAACGCTCCAGCCCTCTATACACCAACTTACTGCTTGCCTGGAGAAAAGCCTCCACCATATGCACCATAGAACAAAGAATTTATTTTAGTAGCTGATAGGCTTTTATTTTGTTTTAAAGAAACCTCTGGAAACTGTGCTGTTCAGGCACTAGATTTCCGAAAGGAACCCAGCACAGAGTGTGTTACTGCCACTCCACTTCTACCCACATCTCCCTGTGAGCAGGATAGAGCCCTGGAAGTGTAAGGGCAGGCACGTCACCACTCAGTTTGCCTGCAGTCAGATGTAGTAGAACTTTCTGGCTACCATAGGCATGAGATGTTTCCGTCTCAGTGCACTGCAGAATAGATTTTCTTCAAGATGAAAAATGAAGAAAACACGCTGGATACACGTTCTGCTTTCATAAACCAATATTGAAGGGTTTTAGCCTGTGTTGTCTGAGTCGGCATCCGGGAGCTCTCAGAGTCAATCATTTTGGGTAGCAAGAGTTTGTTTGCTTGTAGTGTTTAATAAATCTTCTGGTGAAAGTGTTGTACCCATAAAGTGTAGCAATTATTTTACAATAAAGTTGACCGTGTATATTTATACTGTACCTAAGGCTGTTTATATTTGGAAGGACAGGAAAACAAAAGAACAGAGGAAGAAGTACCATACCAAATAGTTTCCCTTTTCAAGTTTGAGATAGAAAGGCTAATTCTATTGGGACTGTTTTAGCTGAACTTTGTGCCAGTCTAGTCTGCATAGTAAAATGTAACATTGATGCACTAAAAATACCATTTCCCGATGTGTATTTTAGGCTACACTTCAGTGTTCAAATTTATTCCTTTCTAGTCCACAGACCACCACAACCAAAACCATTTTAGGTTAAATGCCTCTTATTTATTTTTAAATTAATCCAAGACCTGATGCAGGCATTTTACAATGACTGAAACAGAGTGAATGAAGAAGCCTAATTCCTTTATTTATATATGTATTTATTTATTTATTTTCTCCAAAGGCTAAGCAACAATACCTTTGGCAGTGCCATTGACAGGAAAAAAGCCATGTCTCTGTTGTCTGCACCCTGCCACCTCACTGTGCACCACATTAGCTGGGATTCCTTTTGGCACACACCTGCCATATTTTGGGACAGGAGTACTTACAACCAGCATGAAAACCCATCTAAATGCTGCATCCATGCATTTCGCTCCTGCAGGAAAGGTGTTGGTGCTGCTTGCTCCATAGATCTTACAGTCTAGACAGCAATGAAGCTCTAGAAATTTCCTGAAATGCCAAAGAGTAAAACAGGGAAGGTATTTCTCATTAACATTTTAAGCAACTGCTCTGTATTATGAAGATATTGAAAAATCTATATAAACAAAACCAGCTTACTTGACAGTTCCCTTTGAAAGGAAGTGATACCATCAGACCTGCTTAAAATGGAACAAAGAATGGTCATGCTTTTACATAGTACTTTGCAACTTCCAAGAAATATCTGTTAATTCATGTGTTTTACCTCTATGTATAAAAAGTAGATTCAGTACTAATACACATAAGAAGACAGATTAATTTATATAGACCATAAAAGCCACCTTTTGTTCAATTAAGGTTTTTCTAAGATGCAAAGTTTTAGGCCAGTTATCAGTGATTGAGGTGCCTTGTGTGTACTGTTGACAAGGTGAGTTGTATGAATGTGGCTGAGAGAAACAGAAGTCAGACAAGAGACCACTGGTTTTGTTTTGAACATTAATTTAATGCATCCAAAATGCTTAGTTCCTGTGCAAATACATGAAAAGCACAGTCACTCTGATTATGCAAAAAGTGAAGCTACATATTTACTTCTTTTTACTTGATATGAATACTATCAGGGGAGCCACCTGGGTTCATTTTGAGGGCTCAAAGTCCAGAACAGACTTGATCCCTTTGGGTTGAGCACCTAGACTAACTGAACAAGGATGAAATCAATGTTTCTCTTGGGTTGAAGCAAGTGACTAAGAAGAAATGAAGGAATGCTTGTGGCAGCTACCTCTTCCTCTAAACCCTTCTCCAGTATGGTGCTGCTGTAGGGTATTAAAATAATTCACCTTTACACAAAAGACCCCCTTCTTCATTCTCCAGACGGAGAAATTCTGAGTTTCCCTTCTAAACCGCATTTTGAGTGGGTGCATTGTAGTCTATGCAAAATATCTTCACATACATGCACACATATGCAAAGTCCAGGAGCAATTTTGGCTCTGAATTAGAAAATTAAATTCTTTTGTACACATGACATTTAATATGGAACTGCCGAGTACCATAATGTACCACAGGTTTCACATTTCCAGGACCCAAAATAATTTTGGCCTCATAAATAGTGTCACTTACATTAACACAAAGGTCAGACATGTTTGTGATTCATTTATGCCACATGGTAGTTTTTTGGGAACTACCACAGAGATTTTACAAAAACACCAGACATAAAACTATTTTGCTAGCATGCCTCATTTGAAAAGAACAAAGTAAAACAGGGCTTTTTTCATCTTCTTGGTTTAAAAATAGGTGTCTTTTGAGTCTGTACTTTTTTTCAGTGGAATTACTCCAAGTTAAAAAGATGGGAGATTGTTGTGGCTGAAGTCCAGCCGGCAGCTCAGCCCCAGACAGCCATTTATTCACTCTCCCTCACTGGGACTGGGGAGAGAATCAGAGGGGTAAAAGTGAGAAAACTCGTGGGTTGAGATGGAGACAATTCAACAGGCAAAGCAAAATCCACACACATCAGCAAAGCAGAACAAGGAATTAATCCACCGCTTCCTGTGAGCAGGCAGGTGTTCAGCCATCTCCAGGAAAGCTGGGCAACATCATGTGAAACTGTGACTTGGGAAGACAAAGACCAGCACTCTGAATGTCCCTCCCTTTCCTCTTTTTTCCCCCAGCTTTATGTGCTGACCATGAGGCCATATGGTGTGGGATATGCTTCTGGTCACTTGGGATCAGCTGTCCCACCTGCCTCCCCTCCCAGCTCCTTGTGCACCCCCAGTCCCCTCGCTGGTGGGATGGGGTGAGAAACAGAAAAGGTCTTGACACTCTGCAAGCCCTGCTCAGCAATGGCTAAAACATCCCAGAGTTATCACCATTGTTTCCAGCACAAACCCAAACTACAGCCCCATCCTGGCCACTGTGAAGAACATTAACCAAAACAAGCACAGAGCTGTATTTTGGTAAAGGACTAAAATAACCATGAAAAAGATACAGAAAATAAAACCCTGCAGTGTGAATATCTTCAGGACTTCCAGCTCTTACTGAAGATACTAATCTAATCTTTCTTGGGTACTCCATCAAACCACAAATTGACCCAGAGGCATCAGCTGTAACATAAAGCATTTCCAGGAACAATATGGTTTCCCTTGCTCAACTAAAACAAAAGCAAAAACATAGAACTACACCTGGATTTTCCTATCCGTGCACAGTCCGCCAGTAAGTTATTACTGTCTAGTAGGAAATTTCCTTTTAAATTTGTGTCTGGGCAGACCTGACAATAGGTCTTTCTCCAAGTATAAATGAGTAGGTTGGTTGAAAGTGATGAAGTTCTGTTCTTTTATGTCCAACTGCATTACTGCTGACTGATTTGCTCATGATGAGAAGCTATGATGCCATGTCTAATGGCTAATAGAGTACCTCCCTCTTCTCTGCTAAATAAAGCAGAGATCCTTGCCAGAAAATATGCTTGGAATAGTCTTCCCCTTCTTTCATCTTTTCCTCTGGGACAGTTGTATCTTCACAGTTTGGTCACAGATGTTGCCACACATGTGGATTGCATTATTAGACTAATGTGTCATCTCCTTATCTGCTCAGGGAAACATAATATGACCGGCCAAGAATGATTTATAAAAGACCTTGTAGAATTAGACCTTTTTCATGTTAATCCTCTGAAGGATGGTGTAACCTTAGCCACTCAGAACTTGGATTTTGCACCACAGCATATACCAGTATTACTCGGTTTATTAATTTGATGCAAGACAAGGACCAAATAAAACAAGATTTAAGTGACTCAAGGCAGACTAGGCAAAGCTCATCCCAAGTTCAGAAGGATAGCTGAAAAGCTGAACGTACTTTATGGCTCTAAAACCTCTTCTGCATAAACCCCCACAGATATTCTCTCCTCATGCAGTTCATCCTGGCTAACTCTCACAGCTCAAGTCTCTCTGCTCCCACTAGGCTCACAGTGAATGAGCCAGCTGAAAAATGCAGTAGCAAAAATATGTCATCACCAGATAATATTCCCCAATTCTCAGCACCTCATCATTTGCTCCAGCAGCTATTGACATAAAAACCATATGGCTTTCAACTTACTGAGTCTTTTCTTCTAAATGTTTCCTGCTGACCCAACTCTGTTTTCCATTTTCTGTTGACCAAGAGTTTTTCTAAAGGTCAGAACCGAGTCCTCTTTCTGTGGTACCACAAAGAGAAATTCTAGCAATAAGAACAGCAGCCACCATTTGCTCTGCTGCTGAGAAGATATGAAGAACTGATGTAAGCACATAAACCCCCCACCTCCAAAAAATGAAAAAGTCCAAACCAAAAAAGCAGCCCTCCTCCCCGCTCCCTTCCCCTCCAGTGTAACATCCACATCAGGCACAGTCTGAGTCATTGTCTCCAAATACCAGAATACAGAATAATCTCAGTACAGATAAATTAAAAACTTGTATGTAAATATTTTATTCTCTCATATTTTGCAAATCAGAAAGCAGTGTTTGGTAATAAAAAATAATACAGAATTATTATTTTTCTTCCAGTCCACACTCATATATTACCAAGTTTCCCACATTACACATGAAACTGTCTCTAACAGTCTAAAGATTGCATTCACTTCCAGTATATTCTGTACTTTTGACTTATTTAATATTAGTCTTCTGAACTATTTACAAATATATTACAACCTTTAAACCTCAAAGCAAAGAGCATTTCAATAATCAATCTGACATTAGGATCAGTAGCTTCTACATAACTTCAGTGTTTAAGAGAAACTATACACGCAGTGCGGTAGATCTGAATAATTTATATCTTTTAAAAAAAGAAAAGCACTGAAAGTTTCTGAGTATAAAACTTTCGCGTTGCAGTGGTACCTACTGACCCTCCTGGACTGGAGGACAGGAATGTGAGGTGATGTCATTGTGCTTGTAGAGAGCCTCATCTAAGTCCAGTGCCATGTTGCTCAGCTGGAGGGTCATGCAGCCATGGTAGGACGCGGTGACTGGAGTGGAAGTGACAGGAACGTCTGTCGGAAAGCGGAGATAAATATCTCTGACAGCTGCTTTTGAATAAATACCTGCCCTACCTAGGCTCAGGTGCCTATCACTTCAGTGAATTCAAGCTCACCTCTTTCCATGCTAGGGTTTCTACCTCCCCCTGCCCCTCTCGCCAGAAGGCAAGAGCACAATCCCAGACGTGAGGAAAACACCATCTGTTCTGGTGCACAAAAGCCCTTCTCCCAGGCTGAACCCTTCCTCAGCTGCCCAGTGTCTCTGCAAGGCCTCCAGAGCTGATGAAACCAAGAAACCTTGTGCTGCACAGCAGCAAGGCTTCACTGCAGTGGCACAATGTGTTCACACTGCTTTCCAGCCCCATGTTTTCCCTGCCTCCATCTCTGAACCCTCTGCTATGGCATTGGTGGAGATGTTAGACCTTCCCCTAAAGCTCTTTCTCTTCAAAACAGCTTCCAAAAGATTATAGGAAGAATTTTGTAACAGGAAAGCACTTCCCATATGCAGCCTCTACCATTTGCTGGACTCATCTTTACCACAATTTTTTTGTGTATGAGCACAGGAAGGTTGCTGGCTTTCATCAGAAAGGTGCTGGAATGCATCAGTTGAATTGGTCAGACTAATGAGACTAATTTTTTACTGTGGAGATTCACTGGTGATGTTCTTTTAATCAGTTTACCAGAGGCAGAAAACAGATGGCAAGGAAGATGGCTAAGTACAATCCAATAGACTAGAGGAAATTAGTCAGTCTTACTAGTAACTTCTGTAATATCGTATACACACTGATTGTAAAAAGATCCCCACACAGTAACATAACAACAAGAAAATCTACATGAGCTCTGTCCTCTACCTTTCCCCAAAGGTCATTAGTTTATTTACAACCCAAAGCTGAGCCAATCAAACTGGTTGTACAATGGAAAGCAATGAATGTCTCAAAGAATATTTCACTTCACAGTAATTCAGGTAGCTAAATAAATCACTTATCTTTACATTGAAGCAAGGACAACTTGAACAGTAGGTTGTCCTGTTGACCCAAGATTATATGAAATTTAAAGTGTTCTGCCTGGACATATGCAGGGCTGATGTGATCAGACACAGCTCAGACAGTATCTAGGACTAAGTGGGAGAGAGAAAATTTGTGGGACATCTGTAAGCCACAAAGAAATACTATAAATCTTTTCAGCTTCCTAGGTGAGAAGTACCATTGCTTGGTAGTTGCTTTAACTAATGATGTTACCTATTTCCCACTGCTCTCCATCTACCAAAGTTTATCTGCAAAGTCTGCTTAAAGGAATGCAGCATTTCTGTTATAATACCTCACGTGAATGTAAACTAAATTTTGAGTCAGAAGGAGTTGAAGTTGTGGCTTAACAGCTTGAAGATTCGTCTAAGGAGTCAAACAGATTGCTGTTACATGTGCCACAGGGCTGACTGAAAGACAGTGTGGGCTTTCAGATGGATTTGTAAGAGATTAAAAAAAAATTAAATTTTGTTTCTTTGTGTTATAGTTGTAAATCACATGAAATATTTCATTTTCTGTAAAGATTGGAAGCCTAGTTTAAAGGGTCCTTCACCTGATGGAATGTGTATTTCCTGAAAAAACACCTATGCATTATATAAATTACATAATTTTGGATTTACCAGAACTGAAAAGCCTATAGAAAATGTAATAAATGCCTAAATGTTCCCTCTTATCTGTTTGAAACTCTAAATAGTATTTCTTCCACATCTGCAACACTAGCTGTGCTTAGGATCAGACATATTACATATTTGAACCCAGAATTCTTTCTTTATTTGTGGCGAATGGAATAAAGACATGAAGTTTGACCACTATACTGTTTTTTCCACAGGGTATGGAAGCACGGAAAAACCAAAAACTATGTAATGTTTTCAAAATCTGAATGACCCAAACTCACTTAGCTCTAACCATTCGGTATTGTTATTTAACCCAGAGCGATTAATCCAAGTGAAGTGCTGAAATGTTTATTTGCTTGGCAAATGGCAGGGTTTCTCATGCAAGAGCTGGGTTCTTCTCAATGGCAAAAGCAGAGTGCTGGCAGAAATTCCCATTGCTAAGCACAACAGATCAAAGAGGGGATAGTAGCTAAACCTTCAGCAGCCGGCTGAGTCTGAGCTGCCACAGCCATGGTATCTCACACTTAGTTCTGGCAAATCAAAACCAGCGCTGCACCCAGAACAGGTAGTCTAAACAAACCACAGAGAACTTGGGGCAGTGACACAATGGGATGATCTTCTGAGCTGTGGAAGTCTCTGCTCTGCATCTGAAAGCTATTTAAAAGAAAGCAGGCAAACTCTCAATGGCCAACTTGGATAATTCAATCTGAGATTGGAGAACGCCACGCTTGGGATTTCAGCCTTGTTCCTGCCAATGTGTGAACGCCCCAGAGTATGTGGCCTCCGCCTTGCAGGTGTGACTGGGAGCCATTTGCATCGTGAGCACAAATCCTCTGTGAACTCTTGCTCATGGTGAGGACAGCTGCACCATGTGTCCTAGTACGTGTGGCACCTCAGCCACCCTGTTCCAGCCTGACTGCTTCAGCACCTACCAAGACATTTGTGCCTCTCCCTGGCTTGGGCAAGTAAGGGCAAGATTCTGCTTAGCTCCTGGCATCATGTGCATCAGAGACATAAGTGTTTCCTTAACAGCATTCCTCAGCAGAAGGGACTGATAAACCTGTTCAGGCAGAACAAGAAACAAACTCGCAAACCTGGCCAAAATTCACGATTCAGATGAAAGTTTGGTCTTACAATTCAGAAGAGAGGAGCAAACTGACCTCCCAGAAGAAACCCTGTTGTTGCTGAAAAGCCAGAGAAACTACAAATGGTGTTAACCCCTTGGTTGTGCCCTGCATGCCCTCTGCTGGGAGGCAGTCAGTTAAATGTGTTGTACTGTGATCAGTTCAATGAGACCATCAGCCAGGGAGAATCTCCACACTGGGCTTCCCAAGGTTCAGGCAAAACAACCTGAGGCCCTAGCACTCCCCTCAAGGAGTGCTACCATGGGCTCATTACATTAATGAAGCACTGCAGGAACCTGCAGTCCAGCTCCTATGGATTTTACCAGGTTTAAGATAATAACCAAGCTTAGAGCTATCCTTCAGATTAAATCATTCCTATTGTTGAACAAGCAAAACCTCCTCTCTATTTTTGCCACCAGCTGCCCTCAGAAGGACACAATCATTCAAGGAAAGTGCAACCCCAGATCCATTATGTGCCTGCATTGCAGACAAAGCCAGCTCAAGCAGAAACAGAGGAGTCTCACAGCTTGAACAGAAACAGTTTTCCTGACTCCCAGCTCAGCAAGGCAAGTTGGAAGTCTATGGCCCGTGGTACAAAACTGGAGGCTCACCTGGCAATCCTCCCACGTATGTCTTCGTTGACTGCAAAGAGCTCTCCAAGATGGACAGACTGTCCTCCAACGCAGAGATGCTTAGTTCACTCTCTCCTGCTACCCCATCTACCCTCAGGGATAAGTGATCTTTCTTGAGGAAGACATCTACAGAGTGTTCCTTCTTATCACAGAGATTTATTGCCAGTCTTGACACAACTGTGTTCTCCAAGGCCACAATGATAAACTGAACAGCAGGGGAAAAAAAGAAAGAAAAACAGGCAGTGAGCAGAAAAATACCTAGCCACACTTACCCAGTACCAGGATGATCCCAATGTGGCTTTACTACAAATATTTTGCAGAGTCTCCAGAGAATGAGGCTTATTACTATTGCTGGTTGTGTTCTGAGCATATTTGCATTGATGAAAAACCAATGAACCAGTGGGAATAATTCTTGAAACCATGTTTTCTCAGAGAGTTTTCTTAGTTGGTCTTGCAGAAGTCATTATACTGCACTGGAACCAAACTGACTGGAGCTGCTGAACTATAAATGAAAATTGGCTCATGGGATTTACTGAAATCCTTCCTGGTTTACCCTTGTGTAATGCCAGAATCTAGCCCTTTATTATGAATACCATTAAACAGTAGCTTCAACACTCCACTGTAACTGGCCTTTCCCAACACCTTTCTTCCCACACCTAGAGCCTGTCTCTTGGCTGCTTTGCGACAGTTACTGATAAGTGAGAATGGAAATCCCTGGTGTATGGCACTAAACAGTTTTTGTGCCAGAAAAAAAAAGTATGCCTGCATTCAAGAGACCAGTTCCATCTTTTACCTAGGCCACATTTGTAAAGAGCTCCCTATTAGAATCTCACACATACCTGTAAGAGGCAGAACTTTGGTATCAGGCAAGCACTGTTGTTTTAGACAATGCTCTGAACAGGTGGGACAAGTAATGAGGCAGGCAGCAAACCTGACAACTGTTTTTGAAAATGACTTCCAGTTACTAGAAAACACCAAGGAAACTTCTCTACAAAAATACTTGTTTGTACCTGTTGCTTCAGTTTCTTTGTGGAGTGATAGTCAATCAGAGATAGTGATAAAGGGACAGATGCCTCCTCTGTAACTAGGGCGAACAGCACACCAGTATCTGTTGCTGGTTGAATTACAGCATTTACTTCAATTTCCCAATTTGTCTTGGTTTCATTTCCAGAGGAAGGTTTCACTGCAGAAAAAGAAATCCATACGACAATGTGTCAAATGGGTAAGCTGTTCAACTTCTCCCTGGAGAAGTGCATAGGCAGATAAGCATCTGGAGGGACAGCCACATTTTTTTTATTAAAAAAAAATATCATTCCAAAGCACCTGAACATAAAATTGGACAAGAAAATGGCACCAGTTTCCTCTTGTTACCTTATGCATTCTGCTGCTTTTCAGAATGACAAAGGATAACATCAAGCTTTTTTATCACAAAGAGTTAGTCAAATTCCCATGGCTGCCAATATGACACATTCAAAGAACTGCTGCAAGATAGGTCAATCAAAAACCAATTTTTGAACCAGTCTGCCCAAAGATCATTGAGAAATATAAGTTGAAATTTGACATGCAGGAAACATTTCTGTGAAAGCTCAAAAATTATATAAGCATACTACACTCATCACCTACTCAAACTCTTCCCAATCACTAATCTCTCAGAAGTGTGGCATGTTTTATTTCACCTGTTGAATCCTGAATTAAACTTTCTGGTATCTTCTTATTGCCTCAATGCCCTTGTAATTTAAAAGGCTGCAAAGAAAGATCTCAACCCTGCTCCTGAAACCTCCCTTCACAGGAGTATTAGCTTTGCTAGTTCACCAAATCATGAAATGCAATAATCTCTTCTTTATAAAGCTTACCCCTGCAAAGGAAAAAAAAAAAAAAAAAAAAAAAAAAAAACAAAAAAAAAAAAAAAAANAAAAAGGCAGATGCTGAGGCCTTATCTTGGCTGAGTCCTGTCATCTGCACTTCACCTGCACTTTAGATGCTCCCTTGTCTTTACTTTGCAACTTTTGAATCCATGTGCTAAGTAATACGACAGACACCTGGTACTCCCTAATTTACAATGGCACAGCAGCAAAATCCACGTAACACCGAACAGATGGCTCCTGCAGAGCAGGACTTACACACCACACTGAAATAGATGGTCAGCAGTTGTGTGGGTTCAGAAATACTGATAGTTGATTACACAGATAAGCAAACACAATAATCTAGAACAATAAAAGGTGCCTTTCTGAGTGCTACATTAGTATGGACAAGTTTGCTTTGAAACTTACTATTACTCTATGCCAATTTCTTTGGCTTCTATCAGAGATATGCTTAGTGCATTTGTCCCAAGTATATGTAATGACACCCCACAATTAAAAATGAATCCAAGACAATAGACAATATTAATTTTTCTATCCATCATAAACTCAAGATTCAGCAGTATGGCTTGTGGGTCTCCCTGTTGAGCAGAAAACAATGGTAAGGAGTGGAAACACCTAAGCTGCTGACAGAGACAGATAAAGCCTTTCAGGCTGAGGGTGAGCTGGAGCCAATCTGGGTGTGAAATGTATTACTGGAGCTACACAGAAAGAACCTAATATATGCTGGGCATATTTGCACTGTCTCCAGATATCATACATAGGCCTTCCTTCACTATGAACCACAAGTTTAGTCTTTTCTGCATCAATCAATAATGAGTCTGACGTACATCTAAGTTTTACACTGTTTATCAACCAGATATGGTTAACGGCAGGACAACAGGTCAGAAAAAAAACCCCAGCCTACTTACTGTAAGTAATATTAAACACAGCAAAACCTCGGCCAGGGTAGAAAGACCCTCGTCCTGCTACAGCAAAGCACTGCATCTTTTCATTCATCTTTATGGTCTCTTGAATAGAGGTGTCCTCCCCATTCAGCCAGTTCCAAGCCCGCATGCAACCGTCCAGCCGAGGGTTTATCTAGGAAGATAAAGCAGTATCTTATGCCTCAAACTATTGTTCAGTGAAGAGGAATTGTGTGCAAAGGAATACTGGGTTATATTATGATACTAAACAGTAGGAATTATTTTCACATGTTATGCACATGCAAACCAATAGGCAGCAACCCCAATCCTGGAATCCCAAGCAAGTGAGTGGTCAGTATTTCCCCGGAAACTCCCCTGAGCTCAGCTTGTCTCCACAGACCAAAGGGCACTAGCTAGTGCAGGTGCTAATTTGGTTGTATTGATCCTGTAAGCTCCTCTATGTGTTGCCCATCATTAGTACAACTTATTTCTAAAGCTCTGTAGCCAGACCTCCTTAATTCTGCATTGCAAATGCTGGAGGCTAACTTGAGGTTCAAAATCCCAATCCTTCCTGTCATTGCAAACAGCCTGCATGACACAAAAGACAGACATTGGAGCTGATCACAGTATAAGTTTTTGGGTTCTGGCTCAAGGAGGGGCACCTGCACCACAAGACCAGCACACCACTCTGTACACACCTTATTCCTTCCGGCTTCTAGTTAGCCTATACTGTACCAAACGTCAGCATTAAAATGTGAGTAAAGAGTGTGTAAAGAGAAGGCTTTTTGCAAAGCCTCTAAATCAGCACCACTACCCCCAATTAACTGAAGGAGAGAGAAAATTAAGTGTCTGAGCCATACAGAGGAGTTTCTGGCTCTCAAGCCTACATTCTGACTACATCCTGAGCTTACTGTTTCCAGCATGCAGTGGCCCTGAATGACTTCTTGTGAGGCACAGGAGCTGTGAGGCTCAGCTGCTGCACTCCCAGTCACAGAGCCACAAGCTTGTCACCTCATTTAGGAATAAAGAGACACAAATTTGGGTTTCAAGGTGTCAACTCTGCTTGTGGTCGACACTAAAACCAGTCTGAGCAGCAGCTACTCCAGAAACACAGCAATCATTCAGTTTCACCCCAGGAGTGCCTTAACTTCTATTCATATGCTGTATTTGCTTCTATTAGGAGGAAATAAAGAAAAATAAGCTTCTGTTTTTCCTTAGGTCTCACTAAACTGAAACAGCAAACACAAGGAGCAAATTGTGATGTGTCTTACCTGAAGCACAAACTTTGGTCACAACACAAAAAGTGCCCTGATATTGGTTCCAGATTTAGCAGGCACAGTGGAACCCTCACAGAGCAGTGTGCCCACCGACCCCATCCCCGGGCCACCCATGCTCTCCAAGCCAGCATGACCACTGTGAATTTTGTCATGTGCTCCAGTTTTGCTGTGCCCTAACTCTGCAGGTGGGATACATCTCACCCAAACTTACCAATCAAAAAACCTGGAGTCTCAACTTTGCTACTGGCTTAGGCTCCTGCTATAGTCAAGGGACAGGTGTATCCAGGAGGTGATAATTCCACCTGTTTCAGGACAGGCTAAACTGCTCTCAGGAAGGACATACATTACCCCAAGAGAAGATGAAATCAAGCCCTTCAGGCATGCAAAGGAACACAAGTGATCATGCTATACTTACTGGTAGAATAAGGTCCTTTGTTTTGAAAGGAATGCCTCCTACTGTCAAATTCAGCTGATACACTCCCTTGTCTAGAGTAAACAGGTCCCCTGAGACAGCTATTTTCATAACTGCATCCCTGTTGACCTTTATAATCAAATTTCTTTCGAGTTCCTCAACAGAGATCTGAAAAAGTAAAATTCCAAATTGAATAATTCAATATGAAAAAAACTTAGTGTCTGCAGCCTCAGCTACAGGACAGACCCCAGTGAAACCCCCAAGACAAAGAAATATTTTTAGTCCCCAAGCCTCTTTGTTTACCTTTTAAGTTACATTCCACCTTGGTATGTAAATCTACTCTAGAAAGCAGTCTGTGGTTACCCTCATTGGTGAAGACACTACAGCTACTTCAACACAGCTACAGAAAAATGTGAGTGGATTAAATACATGACTTCTGTAGGTTGCTTTCTGCAAAATGTAAATGCAATAATGAGCTAGTAATGAGAAACTTCCCAATGGAACTTCATGTGCAAGGAAAAGCTGGGAAGATAAACAAGTTGTCTTTTGTTGGATAAGTGGAAGATAACGCAGAAGCCTCCCAGATCCAGTCTTTGAATACTGACCTCTGCAAAAAGCAGAGGATGTAATTTTTGAGAGGGTACTAAAATTTTTGAGAGGGTAATAGGCAATAAATTTTCTCTCAAAAAAGCATATACAAGTTTTCCCTCCATGTCTCTGAAACAGACACTTCTAGGAAGACTCTATTACCACTGAAATGGAAAAAAAACCAAACCAAACCAAAACAAAACAAACAAACAAAAAAACCACATCATTTTGATTATGACCAGGATGCACGGAGAAGCACTATAAAGTTTCTGTGGAGTGAAAGAAGGTGAAGCCCAAAGCAGAAGCACCAGAGGGCTGAACAGCAGGCAAGATTCTGCTGCCTTGGGACGTGGATCCTGCTACCAGTGGGGTGTTCTGTGGCTGTAGCAGAAGACAATCCCAATCTTGCTGTAGAGAAGAAGAAAGGAACACACCTCCACTGTTTCATAATCTTCTTCCCACTCTATGACAGATACTCCACCTACCCATTCTTCATCTCTACAGCTCTGTTCCCTGGGACACCCAGATGCTGATTTCATCAGTGAGTTGCTGTACAGAATTTATCTGTTTCAGAGGATGTTTAGACATGTCCTTCCCTGCTAGCAGGCCAGGTCCTGAGCATCTTTCTCTCTGCATTTTGATTAGCAGTCCCAAAATTGCTCTTATCAGCCATTCTGAGCTCTTGCTCTGTGGTGGTAGCACAAAGGAGGACAGGGGTAAGCAGGTTTATACCTGGGCTCTCTCTTTGGATTGTAGTCCTTAGTAATGAAGATAAAGTGAATTTGATAGTTGAAAAGATTATTCACAGACTTTCCTCTTCTCATGGATCTTTTTTCTTCTCTTGTGGATTCCAGTACAATCTGGTTTATATTGCTACAACACTGTTTACACCTGGTGTGTTGCTCTGTGCCATATCCTACAGGACATGAATTTATTTGTCTGCAGCTTGCTTGTTTAAAGTAGCACCTACACCTCCAGACTCCATTCCATGGAGACACACAAGCCAAACAGGCTTTTTTGGGTACTGGAAGGCTGTAAAGCCCATTCAGTGCATGGGAACATAAGCCCACAGACCCTGGCAGCCACAGCCCAACTGGCTGAGCTACAGAGGCTGTGTAGCCAAAAACTCACAGGGACACCTCTGCTCAGTGTCGTGGTCACCACTGCCCTAATGCTCCGAGCTATGGAGTGCCACAAGGAGCTGGCACAGAGCATCTCCCTGCTCCTGGCACAGACAGTGGGCAGGCACAGAGCAAACGGGAATGGGGAAAAGCTGGCTGCAGCAGTGCCTACACTGTGCTTCCTCTGTGAAGAAATACTGCTACTTACATGGCCACCAGAATTCAGGGCCTCCTAAAATTGTATTAGATTGTGTAGCAAGTAATAACATAGAAATAAAAAAAAAAATTCTGAGTTCTTAGATGCATCTAATCTTTAATACAAGCAAACCCAAATCAGTGAAAACTTCCATAAGAGAAGGGGTTAATCCCTGTGGAAATTCTCAAGAGATTCCCCTTCAGGAAATTACATTCTGCCTACTTTACAATGCCCTCTGGCTGTTTAAGCTCCTGCTTCTTATAGTCAAAGCTTAATTACCGGTGCACCACCATCACCTACAAACCAAAAGAGGGAGTATTTCAGTAGTTAGTATCCTGCTCCAATTCTCTGCTCTTGTGACAAGGAGAAGCTATTTTCTGCCTGCCACCATGGCTTAGGGACATTCAGGAGGACAGTTCCCATAGCTAAGGGCTCCCATATGGTTAGCCATAAGGGCAGTCAGCTTTGTGGTTTGGATTCAAGCCCTGGATAGCTCCTAGCACATAGCCAGCCTCTCCACTGTTTGCTGAAAAGCCAGTGGACAGCACTGAGAAGGGACAGAACTACGGTCAGCTGCAGGGTTAAAGCCAAACACCAATCTTGTGATTGCTTAATTTTCAGCCCTGACATTTAACAGTGCAGGTAAGTTATTATTTTTGCTAACCAGACTGTGTCCTCAGAGCAGTACTAAACTGAACAGTGAAAATAAGACAAAATGATGACTGTTTTTGGAAATGCAAAACAAGCATAAGGCGAGTGCATTCTCTACTATCATAATTTCATCATGTGCCACTTCACCCAGCTGGATTACACACAAATAACCACATTAAAAATCTTTCCTGAGGCTTGCTTGTTTGTGTTTTTCAATGCTGGTTCAATGCTCTTTTCAAAATATCTTAGAAGGGATTAACACCAGCAAAAGTACCTAGGTAGAAATACTGGCCTGAAGTTTTGAAAATGCCATCGTATTTCTGTTAAAGTATGCAACTTTTGCTCAAGAGGTGAGAACACTCCTGGTGCTTTTTTCATATGTTTTGCTTTTAAATACCCATTGTTTTTCCACCTGCTGAAAGTTAAATAGTAAAATTGCTATTTTCTCACAACCCATATGAAGTTTTCTCCAGTATCCAAAGTCCACTGGTTAAGATCTAACCAAAACTAAGGGCTTGATTCTGTGCATACTGAAGTCCAGACGAAAGCTCACAACTGCATTTGAGCCTGAACTGTGACCACTCAAGATTGTTGGAATTGTTCTTCATAGAAGGTGAGGCTGAAAAGTACACACAAATCCATGCTTAAAATTAAATGTGTGGCTACATGCTTTATGATAGGAGACAGATAAAAATAAATCCTTAAACAGGTTTTCCTAAATTAAAAACCCAGCCAGAAAGACAAAAAAGGAGAAATGAGAGAGTGGATAAAATGTGGGAACATATTTATAGTTATATCACTCAGCCATATAGATTAAATTGCACTTAGAGGTGTGTGACACTAGATGTCAAGTAGAAGAGAGCCAGGAGGATGAAAGCAGGAGATAAGAAAATACAGCTGAGAAAGGAGAAATCAACAGCCCCCCAGCAAACCACGCAAGGTCCCAGTTCTCAAAGGTGTCAACCATGAAGAGACTAAGGGCTCCTTCCTCCTTCTGCTTTGGGGCAGTATGAGCACTGCACTCTTTCACTTCGAGGGACAGTCACCAGAAGTATGGCCATTGACCTGCTCCAGGCACACATTCCTGTGCCAGCACCGCACGATGCTCTCTGCTCCAGTTGTGCCATGCCATCTATGCCTCTGGCAGCTGCCCAGCCCTGCTCAGCCACATGCAGGACAGCACCCCTGGCTGCAGGACCACTTCTGCTCCCACCCCATCAGTGTGGATCCTTCCCACCTGCCCCACACAGCACCCACAGCTTGGTCTGTACTGTCCCAAAAAGCCTTGGCGAAGGATTTCTGGGGTATTTACACAACTCCTCAGAAAATGTGCAGGGTGCATTGTTGCAGCCGTTCAGCCAGGCAATTTCTTGGTTAGGATGATATCTGGGGATAAGAGCCCTGACACTGATAGCTGGCAGGAGACATTTAATTCTTGCCTAAACATGACACTTTCATCACACTGCTTTCTCTCCCTGCAGAAAGAAAATGCATTTCAGCTGTGTCCCCTCAAACTAATATGGAGTAGTTTGTAATTATCTCATAATTAGGTCTGGCACTTCACAAGTATGTTAGCTCCTGTGTTAAATGAACTAGCTTAGTAACTGCTGATTTTTGTGACTCCGAAGTCACCCCAGTGGCATCCACTCTGCTTTTCACTTCTTCTGTCACTATCCTCTCTTTGCAGGCAATTACAATTGTCATATTTCAAATTAGTAGAACAACTCTTACCATAAAATACAGTAAGAACTGGCTTGAAGCTATTCCTATATGTAAAGATAAAGCATGTCACACATTTTATCTGCAGCTTCACTGAACCGCTACAGTTCTCTGTTTGGAATCTAAAATTGTTTCGCTGACAGTTAAGGAACTGAACCAAACATCACCTCATCTGCTGGAAACATTACCAAATGTCAGTAGTTGATAGTGATAGTATTCAAGAACTTCTTTATTTATTAATTAGAAACAAAATTTTTCCCACCTTGCTTATTTCTTTAATGTATGAGTTTTTCTATACTAAAAAATGTAAACCAGATAATGATTCACAGTTACCAGTATCTGCATTTTTCTCATATGTGAGTTAGCTGAGAACTTCCCACGCACTCTCCAAAAGGAACATCAACTTAAAAGAACTAATTAAGCAAGAAAAAATGAAAGGAGAGGAAAAGGCAGAAATGAGAAAGCATGTATGAACTGCTCATCTAGTGTAGATCATACTGCAGGATGTTTTTCATGATCCTGTCACAAATGGTAACAACTGTAATGCTCCCAAAACCACCAGTCGATGTTCTGTGAGAGTGCCAAGAGGACCATGAATCCTTGTAATCCTTACAATCTCACAAGATTACTGGGATTATGGTATCAGTAAGCAGATGCTTTAGGGGTTACAGTGGTAGTGTTGGGTTGACAGTTGGACTTGATGATTTTAGTGGTCTCTTCCAACCTCTCTTTGAATTCTGTGATTCTATAATAGATCCCAATATCTTTACAAGGGAAACGGTGTATTTTGTATATAAAGAGGCCTGAAGACTTTATAAAAAGGATACTGTAGCATAAGAGATTTGTCAAGGCCTCAGACAATCTCAGCCCTGTGACTAAACAAATGAACGAATAAACAAAAGGAACCACACACCCCTCATACGCCAAACACACTTGGAAACTTTCTTAAAAGAACAGATACAGAGTTCCTTCCCTCTTAGTCACTTCCAGCCCTCACCCAGAGGCCATCCTCTTGAATTGATGTGAAATTATCTTAGCCCTACTGCATCTCAAAGGCACTGTTTGTGCAAGTGGCTGCTCTGGTTGTGCAAATTAGAGATGCAGTCTATATTACAATGGATATAAAGTATAATTCAATTTGTTAGGAGAAAATATCTCATTCTCACCTTAGAATGTTTACCATACTGGCATGCATTGAATGGATAGGCAGGTTGGAAAAGCATTTTCGCAAGAATACACTAAGTCTATCGGCACTTGACGAGTACATCCCAAACAAGCCAAGGAGGAGGGAGACCTCAGCAGGGTCTGGACTCACCGTTTGCCACATGCCATGGTTGATAAGTGGCCCGGTGCTGGTCACGCGGCCGATCCCGCTGTATTTCAGCTGCAGCTCTAGCCGTCCTTTGCGCAAAGCCAACACTATCCATGTGCTGTCTTGATGGCCTCCAGCAAAGAAAAGGATACCTTCAGGATCAAAGGTTCTAAAGTCGAACTCAGCCACAAGTCTGACCGCACAGGTGCCAAAAAATAAATTAGTTATGCAGAGTTCAAAAACCACAGAGTATTTTCCATACAGATAGCATCAATTCTAGCAGCTATAAAGCTCTCTTAAAACATACTAGCTTTTAATGCCTTAAGATGTGAATACATCATCAAGAATAAAGAATACAATACTATGTTTCAGTAATTATCCTAACAGCTCTGTGGTCAAGGCTGCCTTTCTCAGTTACTGGTATGGATGATGTTTAACCTTACAGGACTTACTAGTCCAAGCAAATAATGATGAATGTAGGGTCAATTACTATTGTAACAACTCCCTTGCATGCATCAAAGCCAGTTAGAGCACTTGACATTTTAAATTGTCCTCACCTCGTCAGTTTTCTCCTTTTGAAGCGCAGCCTGATAACAGGAGTGCCGCTGAACATCCTCCCCAGGTGCAAGGATTTAATGCTCCTTCCAACAGCAAAAGGCACACATGGTATGATGTTCTAGAATCAAAACATATTTCTGAGTGCTTATTCTCCTCACACATCAGAATCAGAGAGTGCTGTAAAGTAAAGGTCTGTTTGCAGTTACAGCAATGAACACTGACATACCTCACATGTATTCATGTCCTGGGAAAGTTTCACTCCCCCTCTGCCGTCACAATGACAGGTGTAACTCCCTGGTGAATTAACACAGGTCTGTTCACAGAGCTTTTCTTCACATTCATCTATATCTACACAAGACCAGCGAAAAAGAGAGACAAAAACACTGAGTTTGTTTAAACATGAACCATCTTGGGCTAAAAATGAGTTATTAGTGCTGTTTTGTAGCATCTTACACTTGACCATGCCCAAGTGCTCTATGGCCTGTTCCACATCTTTACAGGAGAGAGGAGTTAAAATCAGCATCTGCCCAAAGGGAGGAGCTGTTGACTCCCTTGAAGGCAGGGAGGCCCTGAAGAGAGACCTTGACAAATTAGAGGGCTGGGCAATCACCAACTCTATGAAGTTCAACAAGGGAAGGTGCTGGATTGTGCACTTGGGATGGGGCAACCCTGGATGTACAGACTGGAGAATGAGAGGCCGGAAAGCAGTGCCGGGAAAGGGACCTGGGAGTCCTGGTCCATGGCAAGTTGAACCTGAGCCAGCAGAGCCCTGGCAGCCAGGAGGGCCAACCCTGTCCTGGGGGGCATCAGGCACAGCATCACCAGCCAGGCAAGGGAGGGGATTGTCCTGCTCTGCTCTGCACTAGGGCGGCCTCACCTCGAGTGCTGGGGGCAGTTTTGGGTGCCACAGTATAAAAAAGACATTAAACTATTAGAAAGTGTCCAAAGAAGGGCAACAAAGATGGTGAAAAGCCTTGAGGGGAAGCCATATGAGAAGTGGCTGAGGTCACTTGGTCTGTTCAGCCTGGAGGAGACTGAGGGGAGACCTCATTGCAGTCACAATTTCCTTGTGAGGGGAAGTGCAGAGGCAGACACTGATCTCTTCTCTCTGGTGACCAGTGTCAGAATCCACGGGAATGGTCTGAAGTTGTGTCAGGGGAGGTTTAGGTCGGGTATTAGAAAAAGGTTCTTCATCCAGAGGGTGGTTGGACACTGGCACAGCTCCCGAGGGAAGTGCTCACAGCACCAAGCCTGACAGAATTCAAGAAGCATTTGGACAATGGTCTTGGGCACACGGTGTGACTCTTGGGGATGGTGCTGTGCAGGGCTGGGAGTTGGACTCTATCCTTAGATCCTTGTGGGTCCCTCCCAACTCAGCTTATTCTGTAAAATCTATTTTCACAGACAAATTCCAGCTGCCCAAAGATATATAGCAAGTCAGTGGGAAAGCTGGAAGCAGAACTCAACTACTTGTCTGCTGGAGCAGAGCCCTGGGCTTTAACTTCTAGACAAGACATCCTCCCTTCAGGAGCCTTCTGCTATGCCTGTATTGACTGGCTCCTGCTCCTTGCAGTCAGAGACTGAAAATAAAACCCGAGTTTCTCATTCACTCTTTTCTTTTCTTTTTTTCTTCAGCTATTTTTTATCTTCTTCAGAAAAAAATGCAGGAAAGCAAATTGTGACAGCCCACAGGGATCTCTTCAGGCAAAATTTAGCACTTAATGCCCAACAGGACTTGTTGGAGTGTGATTTGAGTCATTATGTTGACTTAGACAAAAGGTGGAGAACAACGCTGGTTTTGGAATAGTTTCAAAACTTACTGTGTTGAGAAAGCTTGCGGCAGTGTAGCCAGCAGAACTGTGCATGGTTCCAGTACATATTAAATTCCTAGTTCAGAGTAATACCACAAGACAGGTTTCGAAAAACAGCTACTGCTTTGAAACTTTTCTTGTCCTATGAAGAGAGACAGCAACATGCACAGATGCTTCTGAGCTTTCACCAGATCTTGCACTTGAAATCTCAGTACTCTGGCTCATACAGCTTGATTAAAGTCATCAAAAATGACTGCAAACTCAGTGAACTCAAAGGTGACTGCAAACTGCAAACTCACTTCCAACTAGGGAAAGGGAGAAGAACTCCAGTGTGTATGCAAAACTGAAAAAAAAAACAAACCCTGAAGCCTGAAATTAAATTTCTGGGGTCCTACAGATTTAAATTATATAATAAATGCTAACATGTTTCTTGAGCTTACCCTGACAAGTTTTCCTCACTTCATTGTACTTGTAGCCTGCATCGCAAAGACATTCATACGAGCTTATTAAATTTTTACAATGAGCTTCTCCACAGATGTCTGCTGATGCTGTGCATTCATCTATGTCTGCAAAACAAGCAATTAAACAACACAACTTCAGAGGAGTATAATCACTTCACTATTCACAAACAGGAGTGAGCTTAGGGCAAGGAAATCCCTATGTAATTTTGGAAACTGGCAAAAACAGTATCTTTAAGAATCTACTTTTAGAGTTAGCTAGCTATAAGAAGTGACTTCAGTCTTCAAAAATCAGGTTTTTTTGGCTTAAGCCATTAACCATTACTGAAAAAAACAATGCAATGTGAACCAGGAGAAAAACTATAAAACAAAACAACTGCCACAAAACCAAAAAGTCCCACTGTCCCCACTCACTGGGGCTGAAACCGCAGGTTAAAAAAAAGGAATAGGCAGAAAGTTAGGAGCGGCAACATGAATTTTGCCAAAACACTGAATGAATACTCTGCCTGTGGCAATTCACAGATTTCTGTTGTGTGTCCTCAGACAGGCAAACAGTAAGGTTTCATACATTTACAAATCTAAGATCTAAATCTGCTAGTCTGTAGTGGGAAAGGAGAATTGAAGCAGCCCAATTTGTCACAGAGAACAAGCCATGCCAGAGAGATGAGGGGTTTTACCATGAAGGCAGGCAATGAACTGGAACTGGAAGTCCATTAAAAAACCTGTTTTCCTTACATGTTAACTAATACCCTGCAGAATCCTGGTGTTGACAAAACATTTGCAGTATACTGAGAGTTTAATATTTACTTTTGCTTTCTAGTATGCGTTAAAACAACAATTACACATTACTCTTGTTGTTTTTCCCATGTATGAGTGATCTGGCTGAGTACCCTACGTAACTTAGTCTACAAATCAAGACAAGAGGGACCTTTTGTGTGTATGCCCAGGATTACAGGAACAAACATGAAAAAAGTCAAAATGCAGTGATAAATCTGAGCTATCAACAACCACACCTGACAGTAATCTCAGCAGCTGGAAGGTCACACGTTGAAGCTACAGAATGCTTTTATAGTAGTGCTCACAGGCCTCAGGCCTCTAGGAGACAGTACTAGGGTATGAAACAAATGTACATACACAGGAAA
Source organism: Picathartes gymnocephalus (assembly GCA_013390045.1). Taxonomy (NCBI): domain Eukaryota; kingdom Metazoa; phylum Chordata; class Aves; order Passeriformes; family Picathartidae; genus Picathartes; species Picathartes gymnocephalus. The sequence goes on from WEKY01015096.1 coordinate 119,512, forward strand.
ACAAACACATATATGAGCCCCTTGCCATTCACCTGTCCATGCTGACTGGCACCAGAGGACAATTCAAAAGTGAAGTTGGCTCTTCTAAAGTTGCTGTTCCCATTAGGAAGGGATACCATGTAATTGATACAGTCATCAATTTTTAGAGTGCAAGTGACATAAAAATAAAATCTTACTCTTTTTCTTTTTGCTGGTAGCCTTTTTAAGCTGTTCAGATCACGTATGCAAACTATTTAGAAATACGTGAAACTCACACCCATCTCTAAGAGAAACATACCTGTTTTTTCATAAGATGCATGTAACTTTAACAGTCACCTGTTGCTGCATTATTGAGTCTGTCTCAGCTTGCAGTTTCTTAACACTTTTAAAATCTCAGTTGCTTCAGTTTTGGTAACGTAAATTCGTCCTGCAGTTTCAATCCGAAACTTCAGGTCCTCACTTTCTGTTCTCAGCTGGTATGTAAAATAGCTGCCAAACTTCACTAGGGCCTTTCTACACCTATTAATATTGAGTTGTAGTAAATCTAGCCGTCTGTATCTATCTGAATTCATTAGCTGCTGCACACATCCAAATTTTAAAAAGTAAAATAAGAAACACACAAAAGAAAAACAAATAGCTCACATACTACAACACTGTGAGAATGGAAAGAATCATAACAACATATCTGGCCAGCACTTCCTCCTCTCAATGTCAGAATACGAGGACTGATCAACTAAACTAATTTAGCTCCATCCAAGCCACAAATCCTCCATGAATCACGCCTGTGTTATGCTTTGGAGAGCATCATGGTCCAACTGCTGACAAGCCCAGGCATGTAGGCTGGCTGGAGCCCTCAGCACAACCCCAGTGGAGTAAAGCTAAGGGGAGCTACCAGCAAGTTTCTGCTGGGCTAGGGAGCAGACCAGGTCTGCTCAGGGCAACCCAGCTCTCCAAAATACAGACACAAGTCACTAAGCATCCCCCCCTGAAGCAAACTGAGAGTCCCAGCAAAGCTTACCTTCACATATTTTGCTGTCTTTAAGAGCATAACCACTGTAGCATGAACACCGGTAGCTGCCTAGCTTGTTGAGGCAGAGCTGGTTACAGCCGCCGTTCTGCATTCCGCATTCATCGATATCTACATCAAAAGAAAGTGTTACAGTCAACTTTTCACATCTGCAAATAATCTACAGGGTGAGAGGGGAATAGACATTGGAAGAAGAAAGACCAAACAAGAAACAGTATTACAGATGCAATGCACTGATTACAAAAAGCACAAAGATTTCATTCAAATGCTTCATGCACATAAGCTCAAGTTTGTTTAACTTAAGAAAAAAAAAAGGGATAGAGAAAGAACTGCAACTGAGTAGTATCTCCTTCACAGCTCTGAAAATACATAAGAGTATCTATAGTCACTGTGGAGGCAAAGAAGCTTGTTTACCAAAGCAAACGAGTTACGTATTTTATATCATAACTAAGTATTAAAATTATGCTATGGTCAGTCAGTTCAGGACAAAAGCTTTAAATAAAACAAGAACACTATATTGTTACTATTACAGAACTCAGGAGAACACAGGAAGTTCCATGTTCACACCTGCTGAACACTGTGAGCTTAACTGTGCCCCACTGAAGTTGGCAGCAAAAGCCTGTAATATCCAGCAGAGCCTGGGTGTGACACTCAATCTACCCCACCTGGTCATTATGTCCTGCTTGTCTGTGGGACTCCAGAGTTACGGCATCCAGAGCTGATGGGTAGAACAGCATGTCATGGCATTTTATTAGAAAATAAGGAAATATGCTTCACACTGATCAGGGTCTGACCTCTCAAAGCCAACTGGATACTGACTTCTGAATTGATTAAATAAGATGCTTGAGTGAACCTATAAACCCATCACAATATTTACATGGGAAGGAAAGGCTTGGATCTCCTGCTGTCTTGGTTGCCACAATTCTGGACTGGCTGAATACGATTTCTAGCCATTACTTACTATTGGCAAGCAAAAAAAGCAGTGGCCCTGACAAGAAGCCTTGCATGTAGAAGAAGAAAACCCCAAAGAAACCAGAAAACAAGAGGAGGGAAGATAACTTGTAGAGAAAGCTCTGTGGGCAGCTGGAACTTCTTGCACAAATAGTTTCTGTCTTGAATTCTCTTTTGAGGTTATGGAAATACACCAATAGAATATGTGGAATTAAGTGGACATGGAATAAGGTACTACTAGAAAGGAGGCTTTAACAGAGTAATTTTATCAGTTGTTGCATCATCAGACTCAGACCTCAACTTGCTGACTGAAGATCATTATTCCCACTGCAGGGATGCTAGATGGGAAGAGCTTCTCTGGCTCTGCTGTCTGTGACGTGTGCCACCAGAGTTCACAGCAGCAGCTGATCCAGTTCTGCTTGAAAAGCCACAACCAGTTTATTTCTGCTGCTGCTTTCAGAGGAGTGGAGCAGAACATTGGAGGGTAACTTCTTGGATTACCTTGCCAAGACCAAGCTGAGCTCCACTAAAGTCATAGAAAAATGTTGCCGTGAATAAACTACCTGTTTCACAGAAGGGTAAAAACACAAACAGTGTGTAGTCCAGGTTCAGTTCTGCCACTTTTGAATTGTGCAGCACAGTATCAGTGACCATTTGAGAATACACCAAAATCCAAAATATCTTTGTTACAAGAATAAAAGATAATGAAACCAAATTACCTTTTTCACATTTTTTTCCCTGCCAGCCATGCTTGCATTCACAATAGAAATCTCCCTTGAGGTCCTTGCATTTGACAGTCCCTTCTTTGTGACAAGGATCAGGAGAACACTGGTTTGGCAAATCTGATTTACACAAGGAATAAAAAAAAATATAAAACAACACAGAACAATACATTGAAGTCACTGACAACCAGGTGTTTCACTCTCAACAGAAGCTGGGAAGCTTAAGCAATAAAACTGGAAGCTAATTCTTAGTGCTCACATGCCAAGCAAGCTGTGCCAGGAATTTTGCAGAGCACATGCAGTGGAATTCTTCTCATTGCAAAAGGGAGTGATCTACCACCCCCATATCTGAAGGGCACATCCTGAAAGAAACAACTCAAAGTAGCTTATTTTTCTACTCTTGCTAATTTTTGAGAAAAAAAAGGCAATATCAACTAAAGTACTCAAGTAAGGATGGGTACTCTTTTCAATCACTTTTGGTAGTTCAACTGAGGATCCTACCAGGGCTGATAGATTTCTGGCTACCAAAAGTTTGTAACTGAAATTTTTGCTAGACCTTTTCTGTTACATAGAATGACAATAAAAAAGGAATAGCCATACATCAACAGCTAAGGAATAGTAAACCATGAATCCAGTTTACAAAGAGCACAATGCTATGGGGATTTTTAAGGCAAGCTCCAGGATTTGGCAATGCGTTTTCTCATTGAAAAGAAGCAGGGGAGTAGTCACCACACTTTGGGAAGGATTGAAGGATTAAATCTCAAAGTATCATGTAACTACTGACCAACTATAGTCACCTGTCCAAATTCACCTACCCACTTACCTGCAAAACACCCAGGGACAGTGCTTCACAGAGATAGCTAAAGGAAGGATGAGTGAATACCCTCGTTTCCACAAAAAAATGAGTTGGTAGATATCATGTAGTAATAACCTGTTAACACCAGTGCTCTAGATCAGTGGTCTTCAAAAAGACGAATGTGTTAACTGTTTCCACAACTTTAACCAGAAGGAACAGTATAGAAGCTCATTCTGCAGATTGCAAAGCTCACCAGTTCAGGAGCCTTTCTTTTTACATATCTCCTCCCAGCACTGGAAAGTGCCCAGTGCGTACACATTAAGTGAGCAGCAGCAGAAAAGACCTGCACTGGCTTCCATGCATTGGTTCTGCTGAGTCCAGTACAGACCCTTGATATTCCGAAACATGACTTTGTAGCACGGCAGGGAGGCTTCCAGGAGAGGAACTGTTCATAAGTTAGCAGCCCCATCAGACTTCTCAAACTGAGAGAAGTTAAGACTCCTACTTGAGTCAGGTTTATACTACTTATACATGTCTCTTCTTAGCTTCCTCTGTGTGACCCTGAAGGTGCCCATCATGACAGGCTGCTTTGAAAGAACTTTAACATTTCTGTGACTGCAGGCAGTAGTAGCTCCATTTGATGTCTCATAAAGCACTGAACAGTACTTTTTGCACAGACTGTCTCGGATTCAAATCTCAGGCGGTTGAGGTTGGCAGGCATCTCTGGAGGTCACTTGTGCAATCTCCCTGCTCAAGCAGGGCCACCTACAGCCACTTGCTCAGGACCATGGCCAGAAGGCTTTTGATTATCCCCAGGATGGTGACTTCACAAGCTCCCTGGGCAACCTGTGTCAGTTCAGGTTCACTTTCACAGTGAAAAAGCGTTTCCCGATATTCAGACAAAGCCTTCCAGATGTGCAGAGCTGGGGCAAAGCCACAGCCAAAGAGGCCAGGCCACACAAAACAAAACATAGTTGCATGGGCTGTCTTAACATCCACCTGCCAGAACACCTCCCAAATCACTGCCCAGCCAACACACTGCTGGAGGTGGAGGAGTTGGGGAAGGAGAGGCCAGGTTAAGGTGGCAATGAGCCACAATAGAGCCAGTATGTCCAGGATGTTCCTTTTCCTAGACAGATCAGAATGTGTACATTAAACAGAATGATTTGGGTATAGTAAGCCAAGTATTTTATTTTTTTAGTAGCACAAACCAAGCCTCCTAAATATGGCAGTGTTTTCAGTCATTTGATAAGCAAATCAAGTCAACAGGGTTATGCACAACTTATCTAGTATATCCACAACTTTCTGATTCTTCCCCTCAAACTGGATTCTGACATGCCTTGCAGAGCCAGGTGGTGATAACACTGCCCAGCAGGGTAACAACCCATGGTATAATCCATGGATAACAACCACAGAGATTTCTATCATATCAGCACTGTGCTGATTGGTTGCTCCCTCTTATCATGAGAGTTTGAGAACAAAAGACACACTCTTATACCCTTCTGGTGGCTTCACATCTGTGTAATTCTGCTGGCTTCATAGAAGGTGCCTCTGATAGAAACCATTGCAAAAGAAAAAAATGGAGCTCTTGTTTCCATTCACTTACATGGCAGATTTTAGTAAAGCAGTTAAAAGTAGTGATGAGCATGACTTTTTCAAGTGCTTTGAGCTGTGGCTAATAGCACTGATGAAGCTCATAAGTGCAGACAGAGAACAGAACTACCAACTCCATCTTTGAAATGTGTATGGAAACACACCTTTGCTTATGCCTGCTGACTGTCACTTTCAGTTCATTACTTTCTTCTGTGAATTTATTTTTTGATACCCCCAAAATGGTACATATTGAAACTTCATCAAATGCTAGGTTGCGAAGAATATTACACTCAATTATTTAATAGTGAAAAGCAGGCACATGTGACCTAACAAAAATCTCACTGTGTTTTTTAAGGCCATATGAAGCTTTATTTCCCAAAAGTCCTGTAGAGTTTTCCAAAGACTTCCAGAACCAAATCCTTAATCCCTAGATGACCTGCAGTATCTCTTTTAGAAAAAGATCCAGAGATGCAGAGAAAGTATAGGTATCCGTGTGTAAAGGCAGCATCTATCTACAAAGCAATTATAAATACTCATTGCAGTCAGTGGAGATAGTAAAATAAACAGAGTCTGTAGAGGGACTCAGGTCTCCCCAGAGTAGACACATTTTGGTTGGGGGAACCCTTCTAGAACCAGAGGACATTTACTCTCTGCTAACTCTGGTGGGAATACTGCTCATGTAAGCACCCATGCTGGAAATACCTATTAAACACTGTATCTATGAAATTAGGAATCCTCACATATTTGGTTTAAGCCGTCTAATCATTGTCATACTTAAAATTTCTACCTTATTTCCAGTATAAACTAGTGCAGTTAATCACCCTCCAGTCCTTAGGTTGTTCAATGTCTTTGTGCACCAGGTTAAAAGAACCTTCCCCTACCTTGTTTTGAGAAGAGAAAGGCTGTTAAGAAACAAAATTTAGAAGCATCTTGCAACCACAAACCCATAGAGCTACATAGTCATTTGGCAGCATCTGTGAAAAATTAAGAGGCACACTGGAACTGGCCAAGCACAAAGCTTGTCATTCTTCCAAGCGCGTTTCAGGCTCCTTCTCTGTTACTTCTCCTGTGAATTGATGATGGCTAGCCAAAACTCAGCCATTTAAAAACCTTTTAATATTTTAATGGGGGAAAATATTATCATTTTCTTTCCAAACCACTGTGTCTGCAATGGGCAGAAATCCCTAAAAACAATTATTCAGCTTTTATTTTTTCAGATTTTTTCATCACTATGCTTTAGACTCTCATTTCTGGGACACTGATTAGCTGTTTGGAACAAGCGTTCCCAGTCAATGTCACCATTTTCAGCAGACACTCCTGCCTCTTTGTTGTGCCACACACACAAGTAAATGTAAGCATTCAGCCTCACATCCCACTTTGAACTAGCTGGCATACTGCAGCCAACGCAGGTACCACAGGTCTGAGAATTCCCAGGTTGAAGGACTCAACATCCATAATGTTGATAGTCCATAGTCCATAATGCTGCAATATGTGAGGGGAATTCTTCACATGCCACTTATTCACCTTGGAGTTCACTCTTAATAAAGGTTGTTTTAATGCAGTTTGTAAATGTGAAAGGTTGAGTAAATACCGATCCTGCTTTGGTAGCACTTGTATGAACATGTGACTAATTAAACTTGATCACAATAAAAGGCTGAAACCCAGAGGTAAAAAGAAAATAAATATACATACATCTGATTTTCTCTACATGTGAACTGGTCACAAGACATATTTAGAATACTTATGTCGTTTTCTACCTTTAGCACCGCTAAGCTTCAAAAGGCAACTAGAAAGGTATTAGAAGAATTAATGAAATTCTCTTCTCTAGAGTTAGTGAAGGACAAAAAACTCTCCACCCTCTACAAAGTTATCAGTTTGGCTTCCAAATTGATTTGAGTTCTTAAAGGTAGCAATATTCAAAGCATAGTCATGTGATACATTAAACTGATCTCTTAATGTTAAGAAGGCTGACACAAGCCTGGGTTTGTCTTTAAACTTTTCTTAAAGTTCCTTAATGGGGCAAGCCAAAGTTACTATTTAAGAGAATAGAGAACTAAGGGCCAAGCATAGTGTACAGCCTTATGGTACCTCCTATCTCTTGCTTCTCATATTATTCAAACCTTGGGAAACAGGTGGGAAAGAAACTTGCATCATAAAATATCAAAGCACTAAAACATGACAGCAAGATGGCATTAGAAAGATTTTGCTTAGTGGTATGGAGTCTTAAGCCTGGAGAATAGGAAGACCAGTATTGAAATACTACCAAAAATAGAGATGGTTGAGACAGTCCCATACTTTCAGGCAGAATGAGAGAATATTTAACTACAATATAAAAACCAAAAATGCTTACTATGAACACATGTAAGGAAATCTGGATTTCTTGTATATGGTGACCCATATTTCTGAATACAAGCTGAAAAACAGAAAATGAAATTGTTATTGTTACAGTGAAGAATAGCTGTTCAAAGCACATCAAATGATACCACCGTTTGGAAGGTGGATGCAAAATCTATGCAATATTATAATCTCCCAGATGCCTTAAAATTATGAAGTTCATTAAAATCTTTAAGCTTTGATGTACAGTAGTTAAAAGCCATTTGAAGAGGATGATCACTTAACCAGATGCTACCATGATTCTAAAACTATGGTAGTAGCTACTCCAATTTGACCAACTAAACTTCTTAAAATATCCAAAAAGCACATGAATTTTTCTCCCACTGTGGCATTTGTGATCATAAGTACAACATATTAAATACAAACAGAAAACAGTATGATGCCATGACTATGACACAGTCAATAGAATAAGCAAGTAGTTCAATCAGGCACCTTTTTTTTAAAAAAGGAGATTAGTTAATAACTAACTTAATTAAAAAGGGAAAAAAGTAGAAAACTACAAATTATTTCATAACACTGCAAGCCACAGATATACATGCAACATCAAGATTTTACCATGCAGAAAACACATAAAGCATCTCTGTCTGCAAATGTACACATAAGTAAAAACACACACCTCAAAGAACAATAAGGAACATAAAGTCTGTCTTAAAAGTTAGCAATGCATGCTTGTTGCAATCAGATTTCCGTCATTTTCTTTAGCAGAGACTTCAGCTGTGACAAGCTCCAGTGTTAGGCACATACCAGCACTTCCACAAAGTGAAAATAAAAGCCACAACTCACCCAAGTATTTCGGGTAAAAATATTCCTGCAGGGGGTGGGAAAAAAAAAAAGAGCAAAGATTAATTGAATTATATTTGCTTCTATTGTCATGCTATTTAAGAGCTGCTGTCAGTTTGGTGGTCTTGTATGGCAGCTGCTTAACAATTTTCAAACACCAGTATCCTAATTGCTTTTTATTCAGAACCAGAAGCAGCACAGTATTGTACATGCATTTTGTCATTTGAAAAGGAAAGAAACATTAGCTCCAGTCTCAAGGAATTTTTGACGGCAGCTGATCTGATCAGTGACTGAGCATGAAGACACCCTCCAAGAGATAAAGCTGTTGCTGATGGCATGAGGTAGGGGAAGAAATGGAATCCAGGGGCAAAACCCTAGAGGGAAGAGTACAGGATCACTCAGTCACCCCATGCCTGCTCAAAGGAATTCTGCTGATGCAGGATATGGCCAGCAAATGAACACCACAGCAACTGAGAAAAAGAACCTCTTGCTCTTACAAGGAGCACCCTGCAACTCAAACAGCACCCATTGCTGTACCACCCTCACATCACATCCTGGATGCTCAAAGAAGGGAGCAACTACATTTTGCAAGAGAGGGAAAATTGACATCCAGTACTCTAAAACCAGACTGCAAAGGGCATTGCCATTCCTCTCATGGTAAATGGTCACGCATTACTGTTCCCTACTTTGCATCAACAAGGTGCAGCCAGACAGTGAGAGCAGCATCATTTCGCTGATGGGATGTGAATCTAACCTTGCACATTAGAATATTCAGCCTGGTGACGCCTTGCAAGACACAACTCCTTGCACCAACACAGGGAAAAAACAGGAAAATGCAGTTGTGCTGCATGGAAGAATGGGAGATTGGCTAAAGCTGACAATTGTACCACATTCTTAAAAAAATACAAAACTTCATGGCCAGGAAAAAGCATTTCTTTCCACCTTCATGCTGGTTTTCATAATATACAAGTCGCTAATTCAAGTGCTGTTAAAATGGTAATTGGAACACAGAATGAGGAAAAACTTACGGATTATATCAGTGCTTAATTTTTTTTGTTAAAATAAACGACTTCTGAGATAATTATGGAAGCATATGCACAGTATAATTCTCTTCTATTCAAGAGGAGCAATTCCCATATAACACTATCTTCAGTGAGACTGGGACAGTAAGTACCCCACATTCTACAAAATTACATTGGTCTATATAATGTGCAAGAGAAGAAACTATTTTATCTTCTCCTCTTATTACAGATGTTTGGATTGCATCTATACAGGCTTGTATAAACAACAGAGACAGGCACACGCTGTGATTCAGTTTGATCTGGACTGTCCAATGCAATCAGCTGCACTGCTGTCATTTACCAGAAGAATCAATTGCTTCTGGCAAATATGCTCCAGTTACTGAAATGCACCATGTAAATATTCAGCCTAAATTATGAGAGCATCATCAAAGAAGGAGAAGCAGCAGCTTACAATTATGTTAATTTTCAATTCTGACATGAGGATGATAGACTTGGCATCTTCTAGGGTTGAGCTTTGAAATGTTTTTTTGGGTTAACAGGGTAATGAGCTCAGAACCCACTATGGTCCTTGTTCCCTCTTTTTTTTTAAGGTTTAGTTTGGAAAGAAACAAGTCAAAAAATTGCAGTAAAAAAAAAATCTAAGCAGTCTAAGTATTCAGATGGGTGCCCATTTGTGTTATAACCACAAACTGAACTTCAACCAACACTTGGAGAGAAAAAGATAGGGGTATGTAACAAAATATTTCAAACATTTCTTTCATTATTTCCCCTTTATTCCATATTCCACTTCACAAGAATGTGCAGATATATTTAACCACCAAAAGGATAATCCAGACTCTGGCAAGAACAACTGTTTTGGCACTCACAGGACAATAAATAGGAGCTTTCATATTCATGGCTATCAGCCTAATTGCTCCATGTCAATGGTGGCAAAGGCATTTTCTCCTTGACCTCTGATGAATGAGTTGAGTGCTAGAAAAGTGGTATAGCACTTACTTTTGTACAAGTAACTTCCAAATTCAAACTGACTGTGTATTGATCGAATGCCAGTTGAACAGCAGACAAGCAAACTCCAAGGCATTGTACCACCACAAGCCTCATTCCACAATGTAGACAAGTGATTTAAACAGGAAGCTATTAAGAGAAATCTTCTTTCCCTGTTGTCCTCATTTGCTTATGTTATACAGAAGCACCTTCTGATCAGTAGCACTTCTCCAGGTTTACAAAATCTGCTGATACTACCATTCTAAAAAAAAGACATCTGCTCACAGATTCAGAAAAATTACATTTTTCTCTGTTATCAATTTTTCTTTCAGCTAGCTTCTGTAAACACAATGACAATGTATTTACATTCAGAGAAAAAATTAATCAAGAATGAAGGATGAATGATCTTACACCTTGAGAAAAGGAATCTGCTTAAACTGCAGCCCCTTTCCAAAAAACACTGATGAGAAGTTTTCTCAGTTAAAAATCAAGCTGCGCCTAACCTGGTACAGATACACATTATTTCTTGTGTAAGCATTCAGCTCCTCAATGTCTTTTTAGTCTTCTGTGATTTACTAAGGCTTAATGACCCCCAGATGTCAGGGAAAATGAAAATCCTATACAGGGTCAGGTCCCTGTTAAAAGTGTGCAACACATCTTCTTTCTACCAGAAATATTCAATGATATTTTCAGGATCCTACAAAAATGCCAAGAGAAATGCTTTGAGGCTTGCTAAGAAGGAGTTGGCAAAGATTCTCTGTTACTATTTTACTGATTTCTCAACAAGCCACCTTCAATTTCAGGCTCAATAAACTTCTCACCATCCAGAAAGTCACACACTGTTCACAGTATCAAAACACAGGAAGTTATTTAACTGTTACCACTAGGGTGGCAAAAATCACCACAGAATTAAGTAAGTGTTAAATTTTCAGCTCGGATTCTGATAAAAAAGGTCAACATTTTTTAAATGTGGTCAGTCATTCCCCTTTAGATCTGCTTCCTAATCACTGCTGAAAATAAAAGCAGGAGCAATTTGCTTTAAAAAAAAAAAAAAAGCTATAAATAAATACATGTTGGACATAAACATCCTCCTGACAGGCTGCTGCACAGACACTGACCTCACCAAACCCGTCTGTCCAGTAGTAACATCCCAGTGCAGCCAAAAGGAAGACAAAGGCTGCAGAAGCTCCAGCCTCCACAAGAGATGAAATATCACAAATGTAGCTTCAACAGTTCCAACCTCTGTGACTGTTCCTACCAAGAAAACTTTAATGTATTTCCACCTCTCTCATTTGTGACCCACCAAACTTTCTGTCTGACTGGTTTCTACAAATCAATCAGCATGGCTGGGATGCCAGAATCTACCATAGTCAAGGGCCTGGCAGCAGGACACTGGCAGCCTGCGGTGCCCCAGTAACATCAATGGCCCTCCTGTAAATTACATCTTTTATCTGCTGCCACTACAGCTCAAACATGTAGTATGAGCTACACACCAGAGTTGTAACTCATGAGTTACACGTCACGTGCCACCCAAAGTACAGCTCAGCAGAGGTCTCAGGTAAAGAGGAAGGAATAGGAGAGTCTGGGAAGTGCCTAACATCTACAAATCTCCACCCTTTCAGTGAGGTGGAAAGCACAGCATCAGGCCAGTCTCTCCAGGCAGGTCCTGGCCTGCTTATTTCAGCTCAGTTCCAGAGACCTTTCCCTTGCTGCCCAGGAGACAGAGCTGTGCTTTAACAGAAAAGATTCAAGCTCTACAGCCCCCACCCCTTTCACACAAACACATGTACATGCTAGAAGCAAGTCTTCTGATCCATTAAATGCAATTATTTGCTTCCATAACAGTGTTGCAAGATCTGAGAGTGCATCCTTTCATTTCAAGGTAGAGTGACACCAAACATGGGCATAAGAACTCTGTTTATGGGGCTAAGGTGTACCTCTCCCACCTGCAACTGGAGCTTACTACTACCCTGATAAAACAGCCACTACAACCCTTAGTCTGGATATCTAAGAGAGCATCATTTTAAAAGTGTCCTCAAAAAAACTAACCCAAGCAAACAACCCCACAAAACTCCAGGTTGTTCAGTTTTGTATCTGGCTTTTTCCTTTCAAATATTAAGAACAGTTTCTCAGGGGCCACCCCCACAACACTTCTCATTGAAACAACTGAGGAGAACAGGAACATGAATTTAAGAATTCACAGCTGTGGAGTGGAAGGGGCAGAAATACCTATGTCAGCCTCCCTGCCAAAGGAAACCTGTATTGTGACTGGGATCACCATCTATTTTCAACTCTATGGCCAAAGTCCCTAGTGGTAAAATCCAGAAGTTAGTGTAATTATACAGGGCAGGCATTAGTCCTGCCGCATTTTTAGAGAAGATGGAAAAACACCAAATCAGAACAGGCGTTAACATGAGTCACTGTATAAAAATAGCCCTTCTGAAAACATAACAATGACCCTGTCGACACCAGGAAAATGTTCTCACTGTTGCTTTACTTTAAAGTAATTGGTAACACTGGAGACCTCAGATAAAAGGGCCTGCTTACTCCTTGTGTTTATTTCGCTTGAGTACCAGGTCAGGAAAGCCTGTAAGGCACAGAATCTAATGAAAATCATCTTTGAGCTCTAGAGGCCACAGACAAAAATGTAGTTTATAGGAAGACTGCTCATATTCCTGGACATCTGGCTCTTGGTGGCCCTGCATGGGCAAGTAGGGTGGACCAAAAGGCCTCCAGAGGTGCCTGCCAATCTCAACCACGCAGTGATTCTGTGACTGCAGCACCACTAACACCGGAGCATTTCACTGACTTGTGTTAGCAACGGTGATTTCTAAAAAGCACTTTCTTAGTTACCTAGTTACATCTAAGAGAGTAGCAACAACTCCCACATTATGCCCTTTCCTCATTTCCATATAATGACTTTCCCTTTCCTTCAGGACTGAATGTTTGTCTTGGGTATGGCCAGACCTCATTTATAAACGTTCTTCATGTTTCCACACTAGGGGCTTGCATTATCCTTGAAGAATTGACTGCTACCAACCATAATTGGCTATAACTTAGTGTTTGCCAGTTTTCAACTGTTATAACCTGAGAATGCAAATCTCACTAGTGCTCGAGAACTCTCCTGCTTTTTGTAAAACTCAGCGCTAGACTTCAGATGCATAGCAAATCTCACACTGCATGATTGGGCCCTCACTCCCATACAAGGGCGTTAAGCAGTTCTGCAATTCAGAATTTTAAATACGTAGAACCTGTAGTTACAGAATTTATGCTCAAATGAATGCCATGTTGCCTGCATAAGCTTTCCTTCTCATCATAAGGAACGCATCACTTAGCCGGGTTAATTTGCTTCCTATTTTGCTTTGTGGGAATCTGTATTCTCTATATGAAGAGCAAAGAGAACTTCTCTCCACAATCTGGCAAGTGAGGCATTAGAGAAGCAAGTCGGTCACATTACAATCCAAAAGCAGCCTCTAAGTCTCATCTCCTACCACCCAAATTACAGCTGCTTAGGGTAGTTTTTAGATTTTGTGTCCATTTGTCAAGTATCCACTTCACACTGTCCAGCTATTCCGGTGCACAAAGACTGGAATTGCCCCTTCCACCAAGCTGTTGAACTTTCCAAAATAGAAGCATTCAAGACCATACTCTCCAGCATGACCTCTTCCATAGAGACTAGGTACCTCTGCAGAACCGTCAAGTCTGAAATAAAATCCATCTATTGTCATAACTTCCTTTGCTCTGTTCTGGACAGCAAGACTGTTTCCCAATAGCTTACTGAGGTGCCACTTCAGCAAAAACTCTTTCTCTGCAATGACAAAAAAACCCACCAATGATTGGAATGCATAATTACAGGGGAGAAAAAAAAGTGCTGAAAGAAAAGAAAAAAAAGTTCATATATGTCAGAGATACTTTACATTTCATGAAGATGCAGGGGCCACAGAGACATGATTTCCACAGGTGGCCTGAGGCAGGGTTTGATCAGACAGTAAACAGTGTGAAATGGATATAACTGGTGCCATATAAACAGTGCCAAATACTTCAACAAAAATAATTTGTAGATGATTCCAATTGGTTGCATGTGCTTTTAAGTTATTCTGACAGCAATCTGATCACAAATGCCTTGAGGTTTCCTCCACTGCTTCAGAACTGAAAGGCTACTTTCCCTCCAGCTGCAGTAATGTGCAAGATCTCAATTTGATGACAAATATTCATTCAATGTTGCTTGTTTGAATACTTACTTGTTGCAATAGTTACAGTGTTTGTATGTGTGAATAAACTAACACTCACTTGGACAGTTTAGTCAAGTTAAGGAAAACAGCATCTGACAAAACACATAAAGTAAATAAGTCAAAGGCTGTCTCTCCAACATCACCACTATGTCATTACTCTGTAATTATTTAAGCCATATTTAGAACAGGCCAGATATATTCCATCAAACATGATTTAAATATCTATGATATCTAAATATCTGTGATCTCTCATAGGTTCTGTGACTATCAACTGTGTGTTCTGTGTTTATCAACTAATCTTTTTCCCCTCCTTGTAATGTAATCATACTGCTTCTTTGGATTTTGCCTATCTGCAGAGGTTGCAACTCATACTAACAGCACTCAATCACATTAAGGCATTTAAGGATTGGGACTCAGAGGGCATAGGCAAGTAATGAATAGGGAAGTGAAATCTTAGATGACACCAGACCCCTGTGACAGAATCTGATCTCATACTTCCCTGTTCATTATTTTAATAACTAAGTAACTTTTGTTTTTCTGTTCATTTCCTAAATATTTTCTGGAATTGAGCTAGGACTCTCTGTTCCAGGAATCAGCCAAATATGGTAGCTTTCCAGGTACATGTGATTCTGTGCAGTGCAAGCATGACCCGTTCTCCTTTTATCTCTTCATTTATGTACCCTTCTGTCCTGGCAGGTGTGCAGTGTGAAGACAACATCAACACTTTTCCGCCTCTCTGGGTATCCTCCTTACTTTTCAAATCTGCTCTTCTTGGTCTCACTGCTGATGCTCAAACGAACAGAGAAAACAGAAACGCATCAATAAGTAAATTTCCCCACAGATGTCCATGTGTGGGGAGCCAATACAACAGCAGTCATAACAAAACTCTGATGAAAGCAAAGAAGCACAGAAGGGAGACCTGCTGAAAACACTTCAATCAGATTCTCCAAGGCTTGGTTGTTCATTCATTGCTTTGATAGGCTGAGCTGTGACAACCAATTCTGTTTCTCTTCCAGCATCTGGCCTTCCCATCCTAATCTCAGGCTGTCCTTTCCACTGTGTCAGTCCCCACTGGACTGGGGGACTGATCCAGCTGCAAAATTACCACATTTCTCTGCAGACTACTTTTCTTTATGTTAAGTTACTTTAATTGGTCCATACACTCACCCAAATTTCTGGGCAAGAATGGTGAAAAGAACAGGCGAGGGAGTTGCTTACCTCTGCTGGACCAGCTGAACTCCTCAGTGTGAAACTAAAGCTTGAAAAGTAATGTGAGGGAAGAAGTAAACCTTGCTGCTATGTTCCTTCTCAGTTTCTTCTAAATCCGTGGTGGTGCTTCTATCCTTGTTCTTCATACTTACTGGTAAGTGACTGCTTGTAATTCATTAAGCTCACTCAGAGTATGGAACACACATGAATTACAGTTGCCAATATATACAGATTCAATGTTTCTCTTACCTGATTCTTAAGCAGTTGCACTAACAAATTGTATTAATTCCCAGTAGGCTGCTGCTGTTTTTTTTTTAACTTAGAAAATTAAATGAGGTCATGGCCACAAAACTGCTTCCTTAATTTTTTATTGTCTTTTTTCCCTTCTCACATATTTATTAAAACCTATTGTATTGCTCTAGAAAACTGACTTACCCTAACTTCATCTATTTTTTGCATTATCATCCTTCTTGACCAAACCTATATAATCCCCCTGCTACAATTTGCCATTCTTAGCATCTTTTCCATCCTGTCTTTAAACAGCTCCTTAGCATAATAAGTTAGTTCCTTTTGTCTTCTCTTGTTCCTTCCCTCCTGCTGCACAGGACATTTGCCATGTGCTATTTTTGCGATGTGGTGTGTCAGTATTTCCAGGTCTTTTCTGAATATGTGCTGCTCTCCTATGAGTGGAAACTGATAAAGATCAGGTAGGTATGAGTCCAGCAAAGTTGATGGAGTTGTGTCTGCTTCCACCAACAGCAAACTTTGCTCACCCTTCTCAATATCTTTTCATAAATCGGCATTTAGCCAATTTAGCTTCCTAAGGCAGGCAGGAGTATTTTTGTCACCCTTCTGCTACTGAACACCACAACTGCAAACAAATGCTGTGTCTGTATTGCAAAGTAGACAGGTGCATCCTGGTCCACAGTCCCCATCTTTTTGCCTTCCAGATCAGTTAGATCCACTGGATTTTGGTACAAAAGGCCCTTGTCTTTTATAAGAAACTACAGGGAGAAGGAAAGAAAGGGAAGGAAGAACACCTGGTGGACACCCAGATCTCATCCCAGCCAGCTGGGATGCCACTGTGGCATATAGCTGGGCACTTAAGTTTTTAGTATTTCTCCTTCAACCCATTCCTAGACAAAAGTATAAATATCCCCATATTTTCTTTCTCAAAATCTATTAAGCAGATGCTACTGTGCCTGGGAATCCATTCCTCTGTGTACTGAGTCCAACCATGTTAAAACATCAGCACAGAGTTTTCTAGTAACTCTTTCTCTCTCTCTGCACCACCAAGAAGAGATAAAGAAATTTATACAGCTATAAATCTAGGCCTTTCTCCATGCTCTGCCAAAATCTCAAAATGAATCAGTGTATTGAGAAGAACTGTCACAGCAAATAAAACCAGATTCTTGCCTGGATCTGGAAAGGAATATTCTATACAGGGATGATGACATCTGTATCTAAAGGTGGTATCAGTATTTTTCACGTCTAGACTACACAACATTCACTAAATTACTTAAAGAAATTTTACACTGCTTTAGTCTCCCAGTAACTCTTCTCCTCCCTCTACATGCCTTCATAGTTTCCTGATTAATATTTACAAATGTGTATCTACCTTGTTATTCTTGGAATAATATCTAAGTATTGTCTGATAAGCACTCCTCCTAAAAGATCAGAGTGAAGTTTGGATGGCCCTAGTCCACACATGCAGCTCATCTGTGTCATTATGACCAGGTCAAGTTATGGAACACATAAAAAATATAAACAAGTGAGCCATCAACACGCTGAAAATCAACCAAACTGACCCTTATCACACCCTATACATTGCTTCATCTGCATTTCCGGTTCTCAATAAACCCAGCCCAGCAGAAAGAATGCTGACATTGCTGGATGTTTTGTTAGGATCAGTAATTTTCAAGACAGGACTGCTGAAAGCCCCCAAGAAACTTGGTCTGGTGTCACTGCTGCACTTGCCATGAACAGGAGAGTGGAGTAGATTCCTCTTCAGTCCCAAGATACACTGTGATTCTCCACCAGTGTTTTGTGTATCTGACAATCTGCAGATTTTAATAGCATTTTGGATGCAAGTCCCTCAAAAACCAGAATTTTCATGTGTTTGCATATGAATCAGATGTCCATTCTGCACGCACATGGAAACCAGCTGGTGCTCCACAGTGCTCTACTGAGGGCCAAATCCATAAACAGTAAACACAGGTGGCCAGGCTGACCTACATCAGCGTTTCTGGTGTGCCTAACATTTTAAATGCATTCAGCATGGTAATTTCTATGGGAGCTGCAGGAACACTAGTAATTCTTCAGCAGTAACAACAGCAAGCAAGATGTACAAGGACAGATGCTGTACTATGGTACCAAAGGATAAGAGGCTGCATTCAAACATCTTCTCTATGCAGAGCCTTTCAAAACAGAAAAACTCCTTGCACAAGGACACTTTTTTCTCCAGTGAAATATAGTGTTTCTGAGAAGATCAGGATCTACACTCCCTTCTGCTCTTTGTTTTACATGCTTGGATGACCAGATTTTTAGAACAGGTCAACCAAATTCCAGAGTAATTTATCAGTCACTTAACAAGCTGTAATACCTTGACTGCATACCAAGGTCAAATATTTCTGCAGTGCTGCTTTTATAAGGCCTCGTCAACATCTTAAATAAGATAACATTCTTATCTCTGTATCCATGATACTTTGCAACTTCATCCCATCTATCACACCTAGCATATATTTTAAATAGAACACATTTAGAAACAGTCTGCATACCTCCCATCAAGATGTTTTCTATCCTTCTTTTTTTTCCCACCATATTATCTTTTAATTTTCCTGTTTGGCACCTCTAGCATAAATGAAATGACAAAACAGGAACCATCCCAGAATTCTGCAGTAATGTTTAAGGATGTTACAATCAGCTTCATGAAAAAGGTAGGCTCCAAGACTCATTAATCCAGGCTACTTGTTTTTACCATGTATAGTCATACAAGTGGCACAGATTGAGTTTTGTTCTGCCTCTTAAAAAAATAAAACAATCTAAAAATGTTCCAATTGATCTTCCTTTCTCTAGTCTGAGTGAGCTGATATTTATATTGTCCGTAACATAAAAGACAAAAGCTGCACTGGCCTGCACATGAATGGCTATTGGGCCCCGCCTGATAAACTATTCTTAGCAGGTGATGTAGGTAACCCCACATGTGGCAAAACCCGCATTCAAGTTTCAGAGAATGCGCATCTTCTGCTGACTGCCTGCAGAGGTTGCTTTGGAAAGCTGATCACTGAAACAATGGAAGGCACAAAAAAGGGTGCTGTGGTATAGATATGTGACACTTTGTTTCATTTACTGCTCTGTCCAGGAAATATCTTTCCATAAAAAGTTATTCTTGGCCAGATATTACAATTGGCTGCATCAAGATACGGTTTTACCTGGGAAGCATCGTAAGCTACGTTACAGCCATGCTTCATCTTACTTCAGCTTCTGGAGCCGTTTTATTGAATCAGTTAATGTAATTTCCTATCACATCTCTAGGTGATAAGTCTTGAAATTAGGCCTTGAAATTCTCCACACGTAACAACAGGATAGTTAAGAATGGCAAGGTTGGTAAGGAAGACTCATACATTTCATTACCTTCTAATGGAGGGGAAAAGGGAAGAGGGACAACACTTTTGGTCTGACATCACAAGCTTCTCTTGAGGTTGAACCAAGAAGCACCAAGATTGATCAATTAATCTGAAACTAACTTTCAGTTGTCAAGGCTGCAAGATCATTGTTCCTGTGGGACAGTAAACAGCCAAATGCCTACAGAGATGCTCATCTGGTGTTTTAAAGCACAAAACCTGGGAGATACAACAGGACAGATTGCACTACTGTGTTCCCTCACAGAGCTCAGCACAGGGCAAAAAGTGCTGTAGCTGTTCCTTTCTGCTACAGCCTAAGTAGTTCATCCCTGTGACCAGGTTCAGCAGGCACATGTAGAAATTTCAGCCTTCCTAAACTACAAGGAATCATCTTCTGTCAACAGCAATCTGTACATTTTCCTGGTCAATAAAAGCCCACTTTACCAGCACAGATCAGCTGCAGCCTGGCAATATGTTGAAGCGTGACTGCAGTCATTGTAATTCTTCAAAAAGTTTGGTATTGTTTACAACAGTTTTTGCCTTTCCTGAGTCAGGTCTGTTTCAGCTGGCTTCTTTCTTCTGTCAGTCACTACGACTGGCTGTACAACACAGCATCAGTGAAATGACAGCACAATAACTCCCTACTGTTTAAAATACACTTCCATTGTGAATTAATATCCTGTCCATGAAATCCACAGGTAGTGCTGGAGGAGTAGTCACCTATGCATAACAAAACAGTGAAGGCTTCCAGTACAAAGTAGTAACAGCCCACATACATAACCTTTGCCACCATGCATTAGAAAGTTGCTACTGAACAGCAGCTGCTACTTTCACGTCACATACTGATTGCAAAAGGGACAGGAAGGGCCATAAATCCCCCTGATATATGATGGCACACTTGCTTCTCTATCAAATTGAAGCAAAGTAACACAAGGAGTAGAACATAGTGCACTTTAGCAACTTCACAGCTCTTGGGAGGTTTGTGTCTCAGAAAAGCTAGGATCTAATGTCACTGCAGATGTAAGTGTCCTGGTGAAAGACATGTTAGGGGGCATAGACACTAAAAGCCCATCTAGCCTTTCTTCAGGTTTTCAGAATGGAATGAAACCTAGCAGCAATAACAAAGGCAATGCACAAAAAAATCAAAATCATTTGCAATGACAGAAAGCCAGCATTGTCCTACAAAACACACTTGAAGTATGATGGTATCTTAAAGAATTTATACTATATGTGAAAAGATTTTAAACCAAAGTGATTTCACTATTGTCATTTCAGTAGAACTGTGCATTCTTTCCAATTTACAAAATTAATACCAAATACTGTTAAAAACTCCTGACATATTTGTACACTACCCCATTCTTAAACTGATCTATCAATGCATCTCCCTTGGCTACTTTCTTGGCCAACAGCCAGTTAATAAAAGTAGTGACCTTATATCACCTTTGTTCCAGAAGGCTACAAAATCATACTCATCATAGTTTTCCCTGCACTCACTGCTATGTGATGAATATTTATATTGAGTTTAAAGTTCTATTACTCAACATGACTATGGAAGTGGTTGTACCAGCGACTCTCACCCCATTACAGTTATCCACACTCTGAAGTAGCTCAGTTTTTGCTGAACAAGCAAACACTGCTACATGCAGATGTGACTACTCATACATATAAAAGGTGTAACATTAAACACTGCCTGGGCAAGTGCTCCATATTAATCTTGAAAATAAAGACTGTCAAAAATCTATCACTATGCTTTTGCTGTACTTACTATTGCCTTGTGACCACCAACTACTGCATTGTCTATCCAGTGCTGAGGCTGCTAATGAAGCACACGTGTCAAGACTTGCCTTACTGAAGCATAAAACATCTCCTCAGTTGAGTCCCTCCCTTGCCTGTGGTTTGTGTCTCTGTGTACACACACACATGCTCTCTCTCTCTCGCCCCCTTGCTCTCTCCCTTTCTGTCCTATCTTCTCCCTAGAGCATCATACCATGAACAGGAACATGCTGTGCAGAACTGAGCTTCAGTTTGAACACCAAGAAAATCCACTTCCCACTGCTAAATCAATGCCAGATAATCTTTGCAATGAGAACAGCCTATCCAAAACAGTGTTGAGAGGAGGTGTAAAGCTACTGGAAGAGTAGCTTAGTAAAGCATCCGCATGCCACTCGAAGTGAGAAGACTGAAGTGAGAGTCAACCTTGATAAGACTGGAAAAGACAGCTCCACGTGTGATGTGCAGCCTGTAAATGTGTGAATCCACACTTAGTGTTAGAAGTGCAGCAGTACCACGTTCCCATACATATGCTCCCCTGCTGTTGTAGTGGCAGGTCCCAAAACCTACCGATTCTAAGATGCTGACCAAGCTGAATAGGCCCCCACTGATTTAAGAGTGGTCAGGACATTCTTCTGAGAAGCCCCTGTTGTGACATATGCTGCACCATTAAGGGGATTTTAAATACAGCTGGGATGGGAAGCTGGAGGAAAGAGGAGGGATGGTAAGGTATCCAGACAGAGAAGCTGTATCATTACGTTGCACTGGTCTTGCTTCGTGGATTTAGACCATGGGTGAACAGGACCCTTCTACTCTCCAGACACAGTCCTGCCAGCCGGTGCCCGGCTGGGCTGCTCACTCAGACCACGCTCACCGAGGCGCTCCTGGACAGCCCTGACACTGCCCTTGTGCAGGTTGAGCACTAGTGTGTCTTCCAGTCATTCACCTAATGGCACTGGGTCCTCCTCCTCCTCCCGATGCCTTCCCCAGCTGTGCCGGCAGCTGGCATCCAGCCGCGGATAGAGGGTGGGCGGGAGCGCAGAGCCGGACAACCCCCCAAATCTCCGCGGCGGCTCTGCGCCCTTACCGTCTCGGGGTCATTCTCAAACACCTCCCGGGCCTCCTCCTTGTTGCAGTGCTCCTCCACGCACTCCCTCTCCAGGTGCCCTTGCTTGGTCTCCTCGAAGATCTGGTAAGCTCGCCGCTGCCTCTGCCGCAGGAACTGGGCAGCCTCCGGGGCGCGCAGCAGCACGGCTGGGCAGCGAGCGCCGGGACGGCGCGGGAGAGGCCAGGAGCAGGACGAGGAGGAGGAGAGGAGCAGGAGGAAGGACAGGCAGCGGTGAACAGCTGAGCCCGCCTGGCCGCCCCGGATCCCCCGACCCCCACCCCGCAC
>WEKY01015096.1:142342-178132 GCA_013390045.1 Picathartes gymnocephalus
GCGCGCTGCTACTGCGGGAGCGCGGTGGCGGAGCCCGGCGGCGGAGCCGCGGAGCCGCTCGCCCGCCCTGCCCAATCCTCACAAGGCACCGCCGAGCCGCCGCACAGGGACACACCTCGGGCCCGGCCCGGCCCCGCGTACCTGCCCGGCCGCCCGGGAGCAGCCGTGCCGAGCGGCGGGGGCGGTCACGGGGAGTCGGGCCGATGGGCGGCCAGTAGGACGCGGGGAGCGGGCGGGGAGACTGCGCCCTCACCTCCAGGCACATCTCTTTAATAGCTCCGGGGCTCATCGCTAGGAAGGGAGAAGCTGGCACCAAACCCAAGCCAGTACTGCCATAAATTAGAAACTGGGGTTCTCCCCACACACCAACACAGGTTTTCGTCAGAAATGCATTTTCAGTTTGTTCCAGTATTTTAGGATGAACTCCCCAGGAAAGAGATGAATGTGGTTTATACCAATATGTTGCAAGCCATGCTTTACTGTCGTCCCTTGTCCAAACGTAGTTACAGAGGACACGTCCACTGTGAGAAACCCTGTCAGCTCTAACCTAGAGTTGTAGGGTCAGAGCTCAGAGCTGCATTTATGCTGTCTACTGCCACTGCTTTAAAGCCACCCCTTTTATCTGCACTGCTCTGTCGAAGGGTCAATGTGGCAGATTGCTCCAGTAACACCATATCCATACATTCTTCAAGGAAACTTCAGCGGCATAATTTGTTTCAGAAAAAGAACCTGTCTAGTTTAACTTTGTTATTTAGGTATATCTAATACAGACTTTGTGTCTCCACAATAATTACTGCAAATATAATATAACAAATGTCAATAATGTATTCATATCACATAAAGTTGAAGTAAAGTAGGTGAAAACAGAAGAGCCAGCCTCATTCAAAGCAACCATCCCTAAGCTGGTATCTTCAGTCTGACGGTAGCCAATAGTAGAGATAGAGGTAAGAGGTATAAAAACATATAAACCATCATGGAGTGGTCTTTTCTTTCTGTCTTCAGCTCCTGAAGGGCAGAGGAGGAGCACTCAGGTGAAAACTGTGTCCACTGCAACACTAACAGCCAAAAATATACAACTTCTTTATGAATTTGTCAAATTTTTTGATCTGTTGGTACGCCTGGCTTCTAGGGGTGGTGGGAATTTGGACAAAGGCTAGGCAGGAACTTTTTCTCACTAGTTTTAAATTCAGTGCTTAATAATTTTACAGGCTACTTGAATTTTTGTCATCTAAGAAAGATCATGCCCCATTTATTTTCACCATACCAGTTTATAGACCTCCCTCATATGATTTCAGAACCATCCTTTTTCCTGAGCTATGGAGCTTTGGTCTATTACTTATTTCCAAACCCCTTTGAGCTGGCATTGCTCAAAGGAGCAGTCCTTCCAGTCCCTGTTGCTTTTTCCTGTCCTTTGGCCACATCTGTTTCTTGTGCTAGCATGCCGCAAACTCAATCAGAATAATCCAACAAAAATGATTAATTTTGTTTCAGATCAGTTCCCCAACTGAGTTGCTGAATGGCTGCACAAACACCAAAAGGGAGAGGCTTTCAGGGGTGACAGTGAGTAGCCACAGGCAAAGGAGCTTGGGCCTAATTTCATCAGCAAAGCTGGCCAAAATCGTTTATGAAGCTACAGCTGAAGGCAGAGGTTTCCTAGGACTGGCTGCCACTTTCCTCCCTCTGTCGTGTGTCCCCCTGCCCACGTCCACAGATGTGGCTGTGCCATTTCAGCTCAGTCACCAGGCAGGAAACTCTTCCCCTTTGTGTGTGTGTGTGTGTGTGTGTGTTTTCTACCAGATTACTTTGCTGAACCGGCTCAGTGACAGCATGAAGAAGCGTGGAGTGGGATTGCAGCAGTAAATCCATAATCTGCTCTGGAATTGCAGCCTGAGCCCCTCAAACAGGAACTATTCTCCATCCTGCCCTGTATGTTTTTTCCATCCTGCCCTGTATGTTTTTTATATCCTGCCCTGTAGGTTTTCTTTTTATACTTCTTTTCATACAATGTGGACAAAACTACATGCAATATTCAAGATATGATTTTATAGCAACAGTGTCCTGCTTCTTTCTTACTTCTGTTTTTTTATCATTATTTTCAAATATTGCATGGGTCACTTCCTGACCTGTTCTTTTTGAAGAGCCATGAACAAGAGGTCTGAGACCCCTTTCCTGAATGGAGCTGCTGTTTTACCAGTAAATATCAAAGGTGACGGTAGTCTTTCAGTCACTTTGTATGTCTGTATATTAAATTTCACTTGTCATTTATTACCCTGTCACATTAAGAGTGTTATCAAGTGATACAGCCAAGCTAACTGAGCAGTTTCTTGCTACCAAAACAGGTTGTCCCACTCTACCTTCCCTCTATGCTTCCACCTTATCCCTGGATGCACAATCTTTGTATGCTTTTGTCACTGATGTGACCTCTCAGCAAGTCAATTCAACTCACTAAGACAAGATAAAAGTTGGGCTGGTTTTTTTTTTTGTTGTTGTTGTTGGTGTTGTTGTTTTTTCTAAAAGTCTCCTGATATTCTTGATTACCAGTTTAAGATTTTTCTGTTCAGATGAATTTTGTATTACTGCCAACTGACCTCATAGCATTAAACTTCTCCATAAAATTTCTGAAGATGTTGAACAGCAGAGATTTTTGTGGGTTCTGGAAACTGCATTATATTGTGTAATCTAATGATGAGGTTTCTTTCTTTCAGATGGTTTTTTACCCTTTTCTGTTTATCCCATATGATCACACTTTGAGAGCATATGGTAAAAGACCAGATCAAAAGTTGTGTTAAAATCCAAGTAACTAATATTACCAGAACCATCCTTATCTAAATAAATATCACTTCTTGAATCTCAAATGGGTTTGCAAAACAAGACATCCTTCTTGGTATGCAATGCTGATTCTTCTCCAACATATAATTCAGTTCACCAATTCTATTCTTTATTATGTTTTCCAGTAAGTTGCTTGGCACAGACATCAAACACTGATTTTGGTGAGCTCAGAAGTCTTCTGGCATGGTAGCATTTAAGGCAGATTTAAGCAATGAGTTGCATAAAGCAACAGTTCAATTTTCTTCAGAATTCATGGATTTTTTTTTTTTTGGGGGGGGTGTTTGTTGGATTTTTTGCTTGTTTGTTTGGGGGGGTTGGGTTTTCTGTTTTATGTTTGGTTTTTTGGGGGGAGGGGGTTGGGATTTTTTTTTGTTTGTTTTTTCTCTTTTGGGATTTTTTTCTTTTTTGTTATCTGGTCTCAGCTGTCCAAATAATGTCTTAGGGAACATGAAAAAGAGGCTAGAAAAATAATGCTGAAAATATTAAAACAATGCTATATGAACTACTTGTACTCTCAGCATGTCCCATTTTAGACTCTTGATTTTAGAGCAATCTAGACAAAGAGGTTTCCAAATATAAATCTAAACCTGTAGAATTAATTTCCTTTGGTTTTTGGACACTAACCAGAAATATGCACCAAATTTAACAAATTTTGAGAGAAGTGACTAAAAATACAACTAGAAGGTGTTTGTTAAGGACCAAAAATCTAAACGTGATTCATCAGTTAACAGAACTTGAGACACTTATTCCAAATTCTGATGAATTTCCATTGATTTCTCTTCCTTAATTAATCCCAAAAGAACACAATGTGTAGCCAAGCTGCAGAGGTGTAGCAGAAGAAGGTTTAACTGAGCAAAGTTCCTTTAGGTTCTTGCAACTAATTACATTTGTGGTCACCAAATTGCAGAATGAAAGTAAAATGTCCTGAAAAGAGTATATAGGCCTCACTTCAAAGCTGAAGAAGCAGGGCAATGAAGCAGGTCTTTGAAGGGTCTGGAGCACAAGTCTCATGAGGAATGGCTGAGCAGGCTGAGGTTGTTTAACCTGGAGTGAAGAAGGCTCAGGGGGAACCTACAACCACAACTACCTGAAAGGAGGTTGTAGTGAGGCAGAGGTCAGTCTTTTCTCCCAGATAACAAGACATCGATCAACAAGAAATGGCCAGGGGAAGTTTAGGTTGGGTATTAGGAAAATTTCTTCACTACAAGAATGGTTGGGCATTGGAACAGGCTGCCCAGGGAAATAGCGGAATCATCCCTGGAAGTGTTCAAAAAATGTGTGGATGTGGCACCTGGGGACATGGTTTAGTGGTGGACCTGGAGGTGCTGGGTTACCAGTTGCATTTGATGATCTTAGACAATTCTATGATTCTATATACGCATTATGGACAAGAGGAAGAGATTCCCAAGCCTGCCCTTCCTTCCTTTTATCAGTCCTCCAGCCAGGGACACTATGAGGTACATGGTTTTTGACTTCTGAAGGACCATCTCTTCTGTGTAAAGTACTTTTCTGACCTCAAGGGAAAATTGGTTAGCCATGTCCTATGAGTTGTCCCACACTGCCAAAGTATCTCAGATTTTAGAGCAAGTGTCTGATTCACATGCCCATTCCACATTCATTTCCTGTTATTTTTCCTTCTAAAGTGTTCCTAAGGTGTCATTGCTATTTTTCCTTATATTCTATGAGTAGGGAGGAGTAAAAGGATATGAGATTACATCAGAATATTTAAGAAATTAAATTATTGTGGAAAGCAACATACTTAAACAAAAAATCCCTCTGAGAGTAAGCGAGCCAATTCCATGATCCTTGACCTGAATGCAGTACATGCTGGTGATATGCCAAATACACTCAGCACATTAAGATCTGGAACTTGCTGCTTAGTTGTCAACTATAATTCATAGGCTGATGCCAGGAAATAAACTGGAAGTTTCAAGGACAAGGAAGATCTGAACTGTCATCTTGTTCTCTCCATGCCTGTGTTGGTTCCAGATGATTGAGATTTCCTTTCATCAGAGGCTAAAATAATGACCGAAAATGGCTTTAGGCACTAGCAAAACCAAATTGCTTACCTGGACAGTGGCACTCCCTCTGCAGCAAGCAAGACAGCGAACAAACTCCAGGGCAGAACGTGCCACTGCCATGCACGGGTGAACTCTCAGACTAAATGGCACCAACCAACAGCACAGACCTCCTGCCACAGCCTGCAGGACACCATGGCTCCTGGTTTATTATATACCTCTGCAGGACATAGAAGGGTTAAAGAGGGGATGCAGGACCTCAGGGTCTGCTTTCTGTGCAGTCTCAGCTATCGCAATGCACCGTGCACCTGGAGGCAGGGAGCCCAATGGGGCCGTTGTATCTGTCGCGACAAGATGTTGTGGAGAAGAAGGAGAAACTAGAAGAGGATCTTCCATAACTGACTTTGCTATTTACTTCCTACTCCCTTTGAAAAGAATAGCTTTGCTTTTCTCCATTTTTAAAACAACTTCTGGATCTATGGGATGCTAGCATTAAATTTTGGAGTTAGCTGCATTGTGGAGGAAGCCCAGTTCCTTTTATCTCACTCCTGCCTTTGCACGTCTGTTATCCAGTTGAGGATATTAAATTAAGTTATAATAGATTTCTTGCTTGAGGATAAAGCATCTGTTGTACCATCACTAAATGCTAGTATTTCCTTATGCTGCCATTTGGCATACGAATTTTGTAGAGGTTGAAAGGTTTCTTGATTTTCATCACATGTGACAAGGCAAAGAAGAGAGCTCACAAACTGGAACTACTGTGGGCAGAAGGATCATAAATAACTCTAGAATGCCCCTGACAGGAAATTTATATCAAAAAAGCAGAACCCAAGATATCCTACTGTCTTAACACACACACACAAATCTTGATTGTATGGAAAAATCACACAAAAATTAATTACTGAAACAGTGTCATTTCAAAGACCCGAGGATTTGTAATTCTGTTTCACCCAAAGATGAAAAAGCTCCTGTAGCAGTGTGAGTAACTTGCCAATGTGGACCTCAGTTAATTAGACAAAGTATGGGTTCCCACATTAAAAATTTAAGATTCCTTCTTGTCATCAGCAGGAATTGAACCCGGACTACAAGACAGGAACTTTTCATGGGACCAATGCAATCCCTGCTGCTTGGGAAACCCGTTTGGTAGATCCATCTGGACCTTCTCCTAATGTGCTGCTGCTGCAGATGAGCTGGGGCTTTTTGCACAGCCTGCACTTTCCGTTTTTAAAAAACCAAAGTTTTGAGCACATCAGCTTCATTTAATGCCTGGCTGTAAAGTGAATCAAAATAAATTAAAATTGTAAAGTATTTGTGATGATGAGAAGTGAAATTTGGAAGGTAACAAAAATAGGATGTGAGCCTTCTAAGAACATTTCCAGGCAGTCAGCATGATGCTGGACAGTCACGCAGCTCCGCTGAAAGACATTACTAATGCATATGTGAAACCTTGTTCAAAGATACACATTGATGTAGAATGAAAGTGGTGATGAAAAAGGGTGTCAGAAGGATGAGAAATTGCAACTAAAACCAATTAGAAGCCACGCTTAGATTCAGACTATTTTCAGATTCCTGGATAAATATGAAAAACTAGTTTATCCTCTTCCAAATATAAATCCTTCATGGAGCCACACAAACCTGTGCCTTTGTTTAGATCAGACCAATATTTTTGTGGGAGAATGTGAAATTTCATCCAGAGGTCTTTAATAATGTTAATAGTGTAAAATTCCTCCTCTCTGGTGTGTTCAAATTAAACATTTTCTAATAAAAACAATCACGGAAAAGGTGCTCTTATACTGCACAATTCTTTTGAGTGGTTAACATATAATAACTCAAGAAGAAAAGGGTTAACTTTCAAAATATGCTTAATTCTAGTGATGATGAAATGGATGAGAAGAGTAAATAAATGTAGATTAGAGAGAGAAACAAAGACTTGGGTAAAAAAATGGAACTGAATGCACGGAGAGAAATGTAGAAGAAACATTGTTCACCTTTCACATATGTCATTTACTCAAACAGAAATTTCATAAAAGACTCTCTAATTAATGTCTCTCTTCAATAAGAGATCCAAACCCTATTTTCTGACAGTGATGCATTATGCTGGAGGGAGAAGGAGAAAAGCTTCTTTTCCTACAAGTGCTAGTCATGCCCTTGTCCATATGCTGAATCACCAGAGGAATAACCTTTGCAAGGGAACAATTTCTCTTCAAAGCCATCAGCTTTCCTGCTGGATGCTCCGCAGCTGAGACAACTCAGTCTTGCTTTGAAGCATTGCACCAACATGGACGCTTATGTTTCTTGTTCTGTTTTCTCTGATGTCCTCAGCGCAATCCTGATGATGAAGAAATTATCATGACCTCCACAATAGACGGGAAAGAGTTGAGAGAAAACACAGTACCAGTGATGGAGCCCAGTTCTGACTTATACTGAGGACAAGAATTCAACAAGCCTGGATCCCAAAACAGCCTCTGAGTAGGAATGAACTTTTGAGAGATGTAAGGTGTTCCATAAACATTTCTGGTGGATGGGATTTGTGTTTTGTTAGGCCATTGGTATACCAATATATTATGAGGTCATCATGGCTTCCATGCCTGTGTGTTCCACACGTGCTTGTGTCCTAGGGGATTTTTAGTTGCTTGAATAAAGCCTAAAATAAATATAAATAAATTCAAGGGTGTCATGAGGAGGAGAAGAATATTGCAGCAAAACAGTAAGAGCAAATATAAGCCCATACAATGCATTCTACCCTACAAAACCTCACCAGGAATGGTATAAACACCAAGATGGCAAGTGGCTGAGACATTACTTGAGTGTGAGCTGTCTCTCCAAGGCAGGAGCAAGACTACTGATACCCATCGCTGCCTTTGAAAAGGGTTTCTTAGCAGAAAAGCATGATGTATTTATCCTTCTCATTAACTCAACGCAATAAACCCCATAACTTAAAAAATTATTTGTGCCTTGTAAAAACAATTGGCTTATTGGAAGCCAATGGCTAAATTCCCAGATGTATAATACAATATAATGGGACAGTTAGAGACAAAACCAGAGTTTTAACGAGATGTAGCTCTTGCCAATGCTTTGAGCTCTTAGAGGCAACTCTGCTCTGAAGCAGCCTCCATACATCTTTCTGGTCTTGGAAGAAGGGAGGAGAGCTGTCACTGCGGAGCAGCTCTCAAACCCTGATCCCTGGGGCAAGCTGCTGGTGTTTGGGAAGAGTTGCCTGGTAACAAGGAGATGCCGCCTTCTCTTTTCCAGCTGTTAAACTGCACTGGAAGGAGCTGAATAACACCAGAATAGAAACCTAGCTTATAATTTGTGGTTTAATGTAACAAAATAGGAGTAATTTTATGGCATCTCTGAATTGTTTAGGACACAAGTCTTTGCAGCAGAGTTCTTGCAGGTCCAAGTTGCAAAATGAAATCAGGGCTCTGTGCAATCTTTTATTGATCAGCTTCTTGTTCCAGCAAGATTTGTCAGTGGAGTGCTGTAACCTCTGGTGTGCATAAAGGATGGGGAAGAGGTAACAGCAGAGGGGATTTTAACAGAGCAGAACAAGAAATAGACAATACCAAGAAAACAAAAAGTCATTTTTTGGAAAGTACATGCAAATATATGTATTAAAATATCAACATTTATATTTAATTTTTTAATGGAAAATACTGTATCTGATGTGCTGATTTCTCCATCCAAATGGAAATGTGTACATTTAGCTATTGTTAATACTACTACTACTACTACTACTACTACTACTACTACTAATAATAATAATAATAATAATAATAATAGCAAGAGTCTGAGTTTAATTCTAAAACAGGTGTTCTGCTCTCTTTTCTGGAAGGAAAATTCTAGCTGTCCAGTTTGAGAGGGACTGAGAAATGAATGAAGCCTGTTAACATCTTTGTGGGAGACAAAGGAAAATGGAAGTGTGGGTCAGGCCAGAGCAGAGGGTTATCCCACTGTAAGACTGTCATCATTGAGGGAAGGAGTTCCCAGATATGTTGCTGGGAAACCTGTACTGACTGCCGTGAAGTTTCCATCTTCAAAAGCTGGAGGAAAGGAAAATGCCTGCAAAAACCCAAAGCAGCAAATGAAAATGAGGTGTGAGCCATCCTCTGAAGTCCTGGGAAAAAAAGGTGCCATTGATGTGGGCTTCAGCAGGCAAGGCAGTCATGGAGTCTGCTTATGTTCTTTTGAAGGGTTGTAAGCAACAGAAAGAAAAGATCAGCTTTGATTTAAAGGCAAAAAATCGTAGTTCACTGTGCTTCTTTTGGCTGAAGTAGAGTTAATTTTCTTTATAGTTGCCAGTATGGAGCTATGACTAAAAGAGTGTTGATTATTCAGGATGTTTTAGCTATTGCTGAGCAGGGCTTGCACAGCACCAAGGCCTTTTGTGCCTCTCACCCCACCCCACCAGCGAGGGGGCTGGGAATGCACAAGGTGTTGGGAGGGGACACAGCCGGGACAGTTGACCCCAAGTGACCAGAAGGATATCCCACATTATAGGGTGTCATACTCGGCATATAAAGCTAGGGGGAGGAAAAGGAAGGGGAGAATGTTTGGAGTAATGGTGTTTACCTTCTCAAGTCACCATTACACATGATGTTGCTCAGGTTTCCTGGGTTGGCTGGATACCTGCCGGCCCATGGGAAGTGATGGATGAATTCCTTGTTCCGCATTGCTGGCATGTTTGGCTTCTTCTTTCCCTGTTAAACTGTCTTTGTCTCAATTTATGAGTTTCTCACTTTTACCCATCTGTTTCTCTCTCCCATCCCACTGGGGAAGAGTGAGTGAGCGGCTGTGTGAGGCTGGAGTTCAACCATAACCTTCAGAAACATGTTATTTTAACCAGAAAAATTAGGGAGGGAGAAGGATATTTAGCTGAAGTATGACTTCCCTTTTCCATTACAGATTGCTTTGAAAGATACGGTAATGTCACAATACGTTGCTAGTGAGAGCTGGTTTTGAGCCTGTGTTGTGCTAATTTTATCAAGTACCAAAACCTTCTAACATTGGTTCTTAAAATGGGCAAGAAATATGTCAAGAAAATATGTTTCATTCATGTGCAATCTGATCTTCAGGTTAACGTAGCAATGCTTCTTCTCTGCAAGAAATCTTTTGTGTTTTAGGAAGATAGTGATAATGCTAAAATAAAAAACAGGAGGCACACAAAAATAAAACCAGTCTTTACCCCCATCCATAGACGCATACAAATATGCACATATATGTATCTCCATATCCACGTATGTGTTGCTATGTCCCAACAACCTACAAACATGAATCAGTTAAGCTTCTTACAACAGTCCTCTGAGACAGGAAGGTATTATTCCTGTTTACAGATTAGAAAGCTGAAATCTCAGGGAAGTTCAAAGGTAAAACCCAGGAAGAGCTGAAATTGACTTTATTTTTTAAAGTTCAAGGTAGGGGGTTTGTGTCCAAGATTTACAATACCATCTTTTCTTTTTGTTGTTTGACTTGATTTCAAAATTTCTATGGCAAAGAGAGAAAAATCATGGAATAGAATAGTGTTCAAATAAAAGGAGAAAATTATTGGTTCCTTTTAAGTTGAGAGAGGGAAAATCTTTCCTTCATCTTAGCTTGTATCAGAGCAATAATTTAAAAATGAGGAGCTGATTCTTCAAAAAGAAATTTCGTTTCACTATCATTGATGCCAGCCGGGTCTGCAAGCTCTACCACAGGAAGAGATGAATAAGCGGTTGAGAAAACCTGAATGAATTACACTCAGACCACAATAATTAAAGCCCTTCTTGGATCTAAAAGACTGGAAGCAGGAAAACAGTGGTCCAAAAACCCAGTCCAGAACCTTTGCATTTTGGTGCGGGCAGTCCAGTGCATAATAAAAACACAGCAGCACCCCTGGAATAAATGGGGCAAAGCAGGTCTGGAAGGGCAGCAACCCCTTCTACAGTCTGGTATAAGGGGCAAATAAATCCACCCCCACTCCAGGACACAGGCTGGGGCTTTCTCTAGCCTGGGGTGCAGACTCCTTGTTCCTGAGGAGTGTACCCTCAGCTCCTATAAACAATGCTGTGAAGCAATGGAGGTGATGGAGGGACCTGTGATACTGTGGTGCATGGAGAGGGCACTCAGGAGGGAATATGGTGTCTCCTTCATTGGCCTCTTTCAGAATTTTAATGATTATTTATACATTATATTATATACAATATAGAGTGACTCTATACTGTATACTAGACCCATCCTAACACTGGATACTGGCCTCTGCTGCAGATTCTTCACTAGATTTACTCAGAAATTACTTGTATTGACTCTCTTCAAAGGAAACACGGTCACCAAGAGGTTGCTCTTTGTCTATAATCACTTCGCTTTCATCTATGGCTTGGCACCAGCTGTGCCAGGAAAAGGCACATAATTACAGTTTGCTTCTAAGTTATTTGACCACAATTTCAAATTCTAAGTCCCAGAAATTACACATTGGTTATAATTAAGAAAAAAAAATCAAGTATTCTGTTAAGAAAATGGTGTTAAGCAAAATACTCCTAGGTCGAAACTATTGCAAGAAAAACACCTTAATATCGGAAAAAAAACCCCAAAACAAAATGGACAGAAAATTCAGTCGTTATCTGGCTATAAAATTAAGTTCAGCTGTTTTCTTACTAGAGCTTCTCAGTTCCTATTTTTATTGTGTGCATTGTTTATATATTGTGCTCTAGAAATATTTTATTGCATAAATGTTTGGTTTAAGGGAGGGAGGAAAGGGTGGGAAAAAACCCCAACAAATAATCCAGTGTATTTAAAGGTTTCAGTCTGTACATATGCTGCAAGGAACATTCCAACAGTGTGGCTAACTATATGCCACGTGCATTTGCTGCCTGGAAACAAAGCTCAGCTTTCCACAGCACTTGCCACTCTGTTGAAATTAGAAATCTTCAATATGCCCATCACTAGTGCAGACACCAGCTCTTAGGGTAGGTGTAGTAAATGCACTGGAGTACACATTTTGGGGGTGAAGCCCACTAAATGTCACATGCAGTATGCGGAAGCAGGAGACTCACTGTGTGTGAGCTGAATGAGTTACATACCATGAGCAGAGGAGCTGCCCTTGCTGTGCAGTGGTGGGGTTTGCAGCAAGGCCAGACAATGTTTTTCGGGCATTTGGTGGGACATGAAGGGGGATGATGCTATACCTGCAGCACTGATGCTTCCCTGTGTCTCCCGTGGGCAGTGCCACACACTAACCTTCAGGAAGAAAAGGGTATATGAGACCAAAACTTTGTGTTGGGTACCAAACATAAAGATAAAACCCTGTGGCAAAGCCACTGGTGTGACTCCTGCATATCTGTTACCCCATAACCCAGGAGCTCACGTGTGGCCCCATGTGCACACATCCCACACAGCTATAGAGACTCTGCACACGGTGAAGGTGATTGCCCTCAGCAGTGCTTCAGGTGTCTCAACTCCAAGCTGTGGCTGCAGCCCAGGTGCCATGCAAGGAGTGATTAAATCCGGGTCCAGATCCACCCCAAGCACCAGCACACACTTACCTGGGGGCAGAGGCATAGAACCTCCAGCAGCCCTCTCCATCCTTCTCTTTCTGTGTGCCCAGATACCTCCAGAGGGACCCTGTTGTGAAACCCATTGATGGGAGCCACAGAGGAGCTGCAGCCCAAGCTGTTCCCATGTGATGACCCCCGGACCCCGATCCTGTCTCCCCCTCTCTTGCCGCACCAGGAGTGCAGTGTCCCCATACCACTCCCTGCAGGTAAATGGAGGGGCTCCTCTGATGCTGACCCAGCTCCTCCTGCTGTGTCTGGGAATGTTGTCTCCACCCCAAAAGGACTCCCTCTAAGCACACAAGTGCACTGCCTTCTGCCTTCCCTGTGTTCAATTTTTAATATGCATCCCTATAGCATTGTGCAGCTTCCGATGGGGGCCAATAAGCAGATTGCGCTTTTTTTTCTGTAAAGGCAGAAAACTAATGCAAATGACATTCACTGTGGGTTTTGATGCGTGTGCCTTGATGATTATCACTTCAATTATACTGCAGGGAAAGAAATGGCACGATTGTTCTCCTAGTCCTACATGGAGTTTAACAAGAAAAACGGTGAAACTCTTTGTGTTACAATCAAGCGTAACCGGGACCTTCACAATTCCAGAGCTAAAGTGGGTTCTCTGGCCAAATTAAAGAAAGTGGAGAATTGCCAAGGAAAACATTTTTGTCCAGCTTAGCTTATCTGATGTTACCAGCTTGTAGTGATACATTATCATAGAGAGTTATTTCCTCTGTTAAACATAGAAGCAAGAGCAAGGATGGATAAACAATGCATGCAACCAAACCCCAAGTGTTTAATTATTTTAGCTTACCATGGCGGGAAGCAGGGGCGGAGGGGGAAGGAGATAAATTTAAGCATTCCTCAAAGAGCCCAGCTACTGCTTTCTATGTTGGAATTGTCTCCATCAGAGAAGGAAGCCTGAAGCACAGAGCAAGTGGCTGTCTAGAAGCCAAAAGCTCTCTCAGAGCCCCAGTCTGCTGCAGAAGAGGAGCCCTCTGAGCAAGGTTGGGGGGCATGACTCAGGCTGATCCAGTATCTCACATCCTGGGAAATGCACAGGAGGAATCAAACATCTTGCCTGCCTTTAGATGCAACTGGAGCAGATGTTTGTGTCGTATGCACTCACTCCAGGCTTTCCTCATGGCAAGCAGAGGAATGCAGATACTGGTAAGGATATGATTCATCTGACACTTATTTCAGGTGTCTGGCTTGGGATTAAATGATTCACGCTCTGAACACATTATACGTGGGTTATAAAGAGACTATTCCATAGTAGATATCTGTGTTATAAATATCAATACTTCATCGAAAGAGCCCATAGGCCACCACAAGATTTCCGTGTGGCAGTTACCCTCAGCCATCATCGCTGGCCACTGGGATCTGTATGGCTTTGCACACCCAGCTGGCAGGGGGAGGAACGGGAAACCAGAAACCTTCCTTTCTAAGAATAAGATCCTAACCCTTCAAAGCAAATGAGTAAAGTTGCACCGCAACAAGGAGGAGTGGCAAGGATTGTCTACCCAGACAATGCAGTTTCACAGGTAGTTATCCCTTTATCCTTGAATCCCATCGTTGAAATATTTAGGCAATTCCATTGCATCCCATAGAAGAAGTCTCTGAGCAAATCAGAAATTATAGAAAAAATTTGAAGAGAAAGTATATGGTACAGTGTTTCTCATTACCACTATAAACCAGGCTTCAGTACAGCAGTTTTGCTGCAGAGCTGTTTGTTAGGATAATTTTTATACTGCCAAGATAACATACAAAGGAGCAAAGGAGTTTTCCATGATGAAGGGCTAGAATATGTTTCTGTGGCTGAGACAGGGGGTTTGTGTGGTAGCACCCTGTTGTCTCCATATCTGGAAGATGAGGAGCAGAGCTTTGGCTGAATGTCCAGAACAAGTTCTGGATTGTGAAGTCTCTGTGTGAGGGAGCAGTGACAGCTCAGCTGACCTTCAGGTCTGGCTCAGGTAAGGCTATGTCAGCACGCTGCCTCCCTGCCCATTGCCTGGAGGGTAAACCATAAATGGGGACGTCATTCCCTCACTAATAATCTGCAGGCCACTGGATCCTTTTTGCACATAAAAGTATACTTTGATATGCTCAAATCCAGTTCCTGCTTATACCTTTTCAGTTAAATTCTGCAGGGTGAGACATAG
Organism: Picathartes gymnocephalus; assembly: GCA_013390045.1. Lineage (NCBI taxonomy): Eukaryota > Metazoa > Chordata > Aves > Passeriformes > Picathartidae > Picathartes > Picathartes gymnocephalus. The sequence goes on from WEKY01015096.1 coordinate 156,875, forward strand.
CCTCTTCCAACAGCATATCCTGATTCATAAACTAGGACATTCACTGGCAGAGCAGCAAAAAATGTGTTTGCTAACCCCTATGTACAACAAACAGGTGTTACGGGAAAAACATGTTCTGCAGAAGGTCCCAAGTAACCTCAAGGCTGAACAGAGAGCTGTAGAGTTGTCTCATTCCTTGTCAGTTATCCTTGGATGTCATCCAAAATTACCTGTGACTTCTTGAGTTTAGTTCAGTTGGAGATGAGAATCAGCAAGAGAAGTGTGTATAAGCATCTATATATGTAGAAGCAAAATAAGTGACATATTGAAGACTATATCTTGGTAGTCTACAGGTAAGTCTAGGGGAACACCATAGACAATATACATATTTAAGCATGTATACATTTTCCAGTTTAAATTCATGATGCTGAAAGTCCTGGTTCAGAATGACATCACAAAAACACTGAGTGTCTGTAAGAAGCTAGTGCTTTGGATTTCATTACACTGTCACACAGTGGTGTGGGGCAATATCTTATGGGGCTTTCTGTACTAGATCCAGTCTGGACAAGCTATCAAGTGTGCATTACTTCAGGCATGTAGAAAGTCAGTTATACATCTTATTTTGAGGCAGGCTACTTGTGTTCTTTGGTGGTGTGGAGGTGTACATCTAGATTCATGAGTAGGATCCAGATCCTAAACAAGAGTTGAGAACATCAATGCCTTTGCAAAATTAAACCTTTCAGCCAAGTCCTGAATATTTTCCTCCAGGAAATCCTCAAAAATAAAAATTAAAAAGAAAGAAACCAGGCAAATCTCAACTCTAGATGCAGTTTAATGAAATTTGAAACTGCAACAAATATTCTTAATTCATAAGAATGAAATAGGATAGGGAGAGTATGGTGAAATCAGCAGAAAGTACTTCTAACCATAAATTTCTTAAAACTCATTAAACAAATAATGACTCAGCAATATAAAATCCTAGTCTAAGTAGTCTCTTGTTCTCTTTCTTTAACTAATTTCTAGAAATTTAGCTAGAATAAGCCCCTGCAGTATAAAAGGCTCCAAACCTCACACAAATTGTTAGACATTTGCAATAGGCTGTGGTGGGACTCATCTGAATAGGACAAAGTAGGATAAACAGTACATGGACATTTTTCCTAGCGTGCTCATAGGCATGTCCGTGTACCATCTAAAACTGAGTCCTGGGGACACCAACAGTTCTGTGGGTGTGAGCAGAAGAAAGATAGAACTAAGCCAAACAAGCCAACAGAGAAGCTGTTCCCCATTTCTGTGGAGATAGAGCAGGTGCTCCCACATGGAAACAGCTCATCCCCACATACCACGCTCCACCTGCCAGGTACAGTGTCCCTTCAGCTCATAACATCAGAGCTCATGTGAAGCTAGCAGAGGGGCAAGGATTATCCTCTGTTTAAATGCATTTGGACATTGGAAAGTCAACTTCAATAGGTTATTTTATGGATCCAGCTATAATATCTGCAGGAATTCTCAGGACCAGGCCACCTGGGCTTGCTCAGCCAGCACTGCTGTGCCCAGCAGTTTGACTGCCTTCATCCATTGCCCTAACAGTGACACAGGCAGTGGTAGCAGAAAGCCCAAACTGGGTCAGTCTCTGCTAGTGTTTCTTCATCTGTGGGAAGCACACAGAGGACTGAGATTGGAATCAAAAGATCTGCAGTGAGGAAAATAAAAAAGCCTAAGGGATGCCGAGTGGTTTGAAAGATTTCAAGTTTGTTTACATCCACTCATTTTTCCTTTTTCCTTATTCTCTGCTACTTCAAGAGTAGTGTAGCATGGAAACACCCTAAAGTGGGCCAGTCATGGAAAGATATACACTGAACAAGGTTCTGGCATCAAATAAAGGTCTTCCTACCACAAGCAATACTAGCATGGTCAGGGTTAATTTCATGAGTGGGATTCAAACTTATGCAGCCTATTTTGAGTCAAAGGATCTTTTGGCTCCCTGTAATTAAAGATGGAACTTACTGACTTTTTCATCAGCCCTGTTTGTATTTACACATCCTTATCTAGTTAAAATTTGGGCATTTTTTGGGTCATTTTTGTTTTGCCTCTGTGACTGTGGCATATTTTAGAAAAACAACCTGAAATGTCAACAATATCAAGAGAAGACAGCAGTGACTATCTGAGATTACTCTAAGCACTTTCTTTCCTACAAAGGAAGAATAAAAAAATCATATCTGCTTTTATACATAGGATAATTTATGAAGTCTTTCAGGAATTCTGTACTGTTCTAACAATTTTCACAGTCATTGGGGGAAACAACAAAGTTTGGTACATTGCTGAGAAATGTTTGTGATTTTAGCATCTCCTCAAGACTCATCTGCAGTTTTATTGTACTCCACAGTGCTCCATTCTGCAGGTCATTTCAAGCCTAGTCCTGATTTTAATGGGACTAATGGCAGCTCTAAATACTCCCTTTGAGAGCAAGTGAATCCAGCCCATTCATTTCAGTTAACAAAAGTTAAGTAAATGTAATATTTTCCTCCTGAAAATAAATGGAAATATCTTTAAATATGAGCCTAAAATAGATATTTACACAATGAAAAGGACCATTCCTTATGTTCTTCCAATTTGTATTGATTTTGGCTCCTTCAACAGCAGCTGTTGGTGATGAAGTAGTTGAAAAAGAGCATAAGTCATTGAATCAGAGTTGTCATGTAGTACCATGACCTATATATTCCTGTTAGGTGACTTGCAACACTTGGATGGTTCCAAGTTGAAAAGAATATGTGTTTTTTCTGGGAACATATAGCTTTGAAAAAAACATATAGATGATAATAATAAAAAAGTATGCAGCTCAACATTGAAAGACACATCTGTGAGTAACTGCTGCTGTACTTTTTCTCAAAATTCATCTGTTTATCATAAATTTTCATGTCTGTGTAAGCATATTAAGAGATATTGAGCGATGTGGTAGTTATTGGAATCATTACAAAACCAACAAACCTGAGGAGAAAGCCAGTTTTTCAACATTCTATTTACTATACAGGACAAGCAAGAGAATACACTGGTAAAATTTTGAAACTTCACAGTTACAATGAGTAAGCACTCAGTAAGAAAAGCCCAGTTTTGCAGCAGGTTTCAATTACATCCATAGTGGATTTCAGGGCAGTTACATCAGCTCCTATATGCTGGGTAAATCAAGAGACTGATTAGCATGGATGAATTGTGCAAATAGGTAGCTTGTGCTTTTTCTCTCAGTTATTTCACCTCCATTTTCTTCTGTGAATACAGAGATTTCTCAAGAAGCAGTCAGGGTTTTAAAATAGCCCTGTAATGAACTGTAGGAAGGGTTTGCCTGTACAGTGATCAGGCTGCTGATGAAATTACCTTCTCTGAGAACCCAGGAGTCTGTGACCATGTTGGCTGTATAGTTGTCTGTTCAGAATGATGTTAAATTCTTGCCTTATGCAGGCACAATTTCTATTGCACTATTCAACAGAAAAAAAGAAATATTAACAACACAAACATATTCCCAGTTCAATTACTAAGAAGCAGACTGGTGTTTGGAAAGTATGTTTTAAATGGGAGGAGAGGGAGACTTCACAAAAGACTAAATCTTATTTGATAATATTTTAAAAGCAAACTGAGAATTGGAAAAAAAAATATAGGATGAATATGGCCTCTATAAGCTTTTAAAAACCTCCATACAGAGTCCTACTGGCCTTTAAAACTACAGTTATAAAATCAGCAAGCCAAATACCACGATCTTGTGTAGACATAATATTCCCACCTCCTTTCCAGGCCTCCTCTGTCTCAACAGCCATTCCCGAAAAACCTCAGCAGTGACTGCCTGCACATCCTTGTAGACAATCAAGGAATCCCCCTGTGATGGTGTGAACATCCCAGTGATGTATTTTATCCTGCTGGTTGACTCAGGGGAGCAAGCTGAGGCAAGAGGCAAGAGAGGACCAAGTGTAGCTAGAAAATGATGTGCTGTCAGTGGGAAAAGGTGAATGCAGAGCAGGAGAGGTTTTAAGCAGGTCTGAGGGGACTGGTGTGTGTGTGTGGCTGTGGTGGAGGGTGCCTGAGAAGATGGTGAGGTTGTCAAGCTGTCCAAGCTGGGAATTGTTGTTGACTTCACCAGTACTACCAGGTGCAGCAATGGAGGCTCATGTGGGTGCAGGAGCCATAAGATGCCTGTGAGGAGAAGGTGCAGCAGCCATAGGAAGAGTCTTTGTCTGTACCCCTTTTTTCTTGTCTTCCCCCTCTTCTCTCAGCAAACCTGGAGGTGAGGAGAAGACTGCAGGAGCTGCAGCCAAAGGATGCAGCTGAGTGGAGGCAGGGAGGGCAGCTTCTCCTGCCCACAGAGTGTCTGTCTATGGCCATGGGCCACACAAGCTCTGGAGTTCACAGTGGCAGCAGCAGATCTGCTTCCAGATGTGGGAAGAGGTGGGTGGGATGGAGATTCGTTCCCAGAAGGGTCCCAGGGTTGTTGGACAGCACAGTCCTTGTGTGAGCATTGTGAGGGAGAGGGGCTGGTGGACCTACAGGACTCTCAGAGGCCAAGGAGGCTGTGAAAAAAAGTTATCTGGGAGCTGGGATAGAGGGCTGTCTTTGCTGGTGCAGAGGGATAGGGATGCTGTAACCCACAGAGCTATCAAAGGGAAGCATGCTGAAAGGGTTCCAGTCGATTGAGAGCTACACTGATCTGTCAAAAAGCAGGACAAATTCCCATCCTGTCGTTGCATGGTTGGCCAATGACTTCAGAAAAATTCAGTGCAATTTCCTTTCCAAAAGAATATGTTGTTTTGAAGTCAGCCTGTGCATTTCACAGATGTGCCAGTGTACTGACTGACACAGCTCCTGTTCCAGAAGAAGAATATATTATTTCTTTTTGATAGGAGGTCAAATAAAGAAGAGAATGGACTGAAACTAAATTCCAGTATATTTGTTATTTCCAAGCTCCTAATTCAGAAAAACAGTGTTGCACAATATTTTTTGCGATTTCATCCATGATTGTTCTCTGAGGGATAAACATTACAAGACACACTCATGTGGACAGCCTGGGCAAATATCTCCTTAAAAATTCCATGAGGATGAAGAACAAGACTTTCTGGAAATCACTCAGTGCAAAACACTGTCCAAATTCCATTTGAAGAAAAAGACATGTACACAAATAAAACACATGCAGAAGCTTTCAGACCTCAATGGCAAATCTCATTTTGCTTTCAGCTCGGCTCTCAGATAGGAAGACTCTCGCGCTCTTAAAAACTCTATAAGCACCAATATCCATTCATCCTCTCCCTGTGCCCCCGAACAGGATCTTCTGGTTTTAGCTTCTCACTCTGGGATCTTCATAGCTATTCTACTCAAGAAAAAAGGGCAGGGGGGGGTCAACTAGAGCCCTGTACTGCCTGCACGCTTCATGTGTATCTGTGTTCTGGACTGCTCTGCACAGCTCTCTGCGGCGTGAGCCTGACCTAGAGAGCCCACAAATGTGACCTGAGTTCTTCAGTGATCCTTGGCTGTGGTACATGGCCCTTGTCAGTTTAGCTGAGAGGAACCATCCTCCAAATCCTGCTTTTGTGAAAGGGAAACCAGAGAGCTCCACCCTTACCAGCCCATGTTGCTGCAGGCAGGGTGTGCGTGGTGTCAGGCAGCACAGCTGGCAGGGCTGCACAAGCAGCTGCAGGTGACATGGGAGGGAACTGGGAAGAGGCTGGGAGTCTTGGGAAAGGCACAGTGATATTACTTTGGTTTGGAGTTCCAGTTTTGTTTGGTTTAGTGTTCTAGTTGTCTTCCCTCATCTCAGGCTTTCTGGTGTTTTGGCATTTTTTAAATAAGGATTTATGAATTCATCTGTACATGGGATAGGCAATAAACATAGCCATAAAAGTAAAACAAACTAAAAGTTAGTGCAGAGGCTAGAACTGTGCCTGGAGTTATAGCAGTAGGATGCAAAATCAAAAAAAACATGTGAAAACAGACTTTGGTGACTCTTCTGCTCCCAGAACCAGCTTGGGTTATTTTCTGGGACTTCTTTCCTTCTTTTTATAGCTTTCCAGGCTTTCAAATTCAAAAGCAAACTATGACTGCAGGAGTAGATCTGTCTTAGCAGTCACAGAATCACACACTCTTATTTTCCCTTCCAGCACCACCAAGCACTCCTAAGTCACAAGGTTGAGGTCATTGCATGAAGTTTTGCACAGTTCAGCCTGTGCATGCCTGGGACTTTGCAACACGAGGATGCCAGCTGCAAAAAAACCCACCAAAACCAAAATGGCTGGAGGCATCATTGTCGTGCACTGCAGGTCACTTGTGTCCCAGAGATCAAGGGTAAAAAATGTTGCCAAACCAGAATACAGCCCCTAGCCCCAGGCAAAGGGGACGTTGGAAGCCTCACAAGTTGTTAGAAGCAACCTATAGAGAGCGTGGAGCAGGATCTACATCTCTTCTGAGTAGCAGTTCTCTACTGTAGTCACAAGCTGTCCTGACTTAACCTTCTTTTAAACCTACTGCAAAATTTATCCTTAATAAACAGTGGATTTGGGGCAGTGTTTGAAGGGTTCATTCGCAAAGTGTTAGAGCAGCAGTACCTAAAGGGAAATTTAGGTTTGCTTTTCCTCCCAGGTGGCAGCTGCCAGCTCTGCACAGCTGAACGTGCAAGGGTTTGGCTCCAGTCTGCCTTATTCTGAGGTTCCCAACACTTATCTTTTTGCCACCCAGTAAAAAGCACGCTCAGCTTTACCTCAGGCTACATCATTGTGTAATCTCAGACGTGTTTATTCCCTGAGGCACAGCCCATTGCAGCAGACCCAGTTTAGAAGGACCATCACCTCATTTACCAGAGGCTGGATTATGCTGTGCAGCTGGTCCCAATGGTTCCATCTCTGCTAACACTGCTGATATTCCTGTTAATCCATGCTGCTGGTGGGGGAAAGCCCACCCCAGATGTGCATCCCTTGATCTGTTGCTATGGAAGCTGGGCTCCCACTCCCCATTCCTCTGTCACATCAAGATCAAGTTTGTCTCATCCCAGCAAGCAGGAGGAATAGTATTTCTCTCCAAGACAAATACTTACAGACTCTTAATTCACATATAGCCTCAATAAAGAGAAAAGACTGAAAAATTACAATATTATCTATTTAATCTCAGGGTGACTTCATGGTTGCCAGCTTCTCCTGGGAATCCATCCTGAGACACAGTTGCTTCAGTAGCTCCCTCTCATTCTAGATGCAGATGTGGCCTCATTTTCCTGAACAAAAATCAACACTGTAAATGTTTACACTGCAATAAAATCTAAGGACCCCTTCATTTCTCAGCATTTTCAGGGTAATCAGTAGTCAAAAGGCACCACTGAACAGGCACTTCGATCTGTCAAACTGCTCTCTGCCATGCAAAATCAGTGATTTCTGCTTATATGTAGCAAAAAGAATCATTATTTCTGACTCAGCTCAGAGTATTTTGTCATGTCTGATTTTGCTGGAGGCTCCAGCCCTTCATGCCAAGTTATGTTATCACACAGCAAGAACAGCTAAATAGCCCCAGATGGCCTGGTTGGTTCACATTAGCCTCCTAGGTTTTTAGCAGCACTGTCAGATACCCTGTTAGTCTTGGACAGTGCAGAGATTGCTTTCTCGAGCCAGGTTTGTCAACAGGCTAGGTGGATGCTCCAGGGCTCCGTTCTGGGACTCGGCGCACTTTGGCCTGGAGCGTGTTTAAAGTATTCTGGGTTTGAATAAATCATATCCCTGTGTACTACCATAGAGGAATGTGGATTATACTCCTGCGGTTATCCACAACATCTTTGTGGAGATTTTGGGAAGAAAAACAAATAGCACCCTTCCAAATATTTTGAAATACTACCTCTGACTGTGAGGGAGAAAAAGTTTAAAGAGAAATTAGGCTGTCATGAGTTATTTGGACTAATAACCACCAGTAGAAGAATAAGTTAGCTTCTAAAAATATTGTTCAGCTGAAACCTCTGTGGCTGGTTTTGGGGAGTATTTTTACTGATCCGTGCAGTAATGCACACACTGTGAAGATTAAACATTCAGCAACTTGACAGGCAGGCTTAGCTCTGAAACAAAGTTTCATCACACAAATGTTGCCCTGCATAAACTGAGAGACACGGCATAGTTGGTACAGTGTGCTGTGCTGAAGCATCATCACCCATCATCTTTTAAGGTGGCTCCTTTTATTTGTTATAACTCCAGCAGTGGTCTCAGCCAAGATGTTCTACCTGCAGAAGTTGAACTGAAAAGATCTGCAGAGAGTTCTTAGTGTGGTTTAGTGTAATAAATTTGCTAGATTTACTGAAGTGTTAGGTTTGGAATTGCTATTCAAGCATTCCTTCAACGGGACGCAACAGATACTTTGACAACTTGTTTAAAGGAAAAATCTGGTCTCCTTTATGTGCAAGTGCTATGTCATATAAACTTGAAATAGGAAGACACCATTCTTTTAGCTAAGTTCTGGTCATTATGACTATATCCTGCCATTGATCTATATCTAGGTCTCTAAGCTGTTTCCATTAAAAGGCCTGAAAATGTATCAATGGCAGGATACAGCCCTTTGTTCTTTCATGTGACAATCACAAGGAATTAGAATGGGATCTGGCTCCCAGGACTTTAAGCTGGACTGCAGCTTTATGAGAGTGGCTTGCATCCCTCAATGAGAAAAGCCTTTGGAAAAACTGGCTGCCATCTGATAGCTTCCAAGCTCTGACACTGCCAAGTACGAAATACTTTCTCACTATTGGAGCATACCAGCCATTGCAGAGCTTTGGTGGTGATTTGTAGTGGATAGCAGGGTGTTCTCGGATCTTTCTGGCAACACTTCTTGACCCACCTCCACTTGTCATGTTTTGATCCCTCATCAAACAGTCGTTTGACTTCCCAAGTGCTCTTGCACACTACATTAGCCCCTTCGTTTGTGTGTGGTAGACTGGAGAGCAACAGAGAGGAGGGAAGGAGAGCTCTGACCATTCTCCTCTTTGAGAGTCCAAAGCTGCCTGGTGGCTTAGGGCTCCTCAGAGTCCTTAAATTCCAAATATATTTGCCACATAACCCCATAACCTTGCAACTTCTGTGGCTATGTACTGTGCAAAAGAGAGTGGTGGACACGATCTTGGTGGTCCAAAGGAAAACTCTTTCTCTCCGATGTCATAGTCAGCACCTTCCAGTGCCAGGAAAGGGTAGAGATGGAAACATTTCAGCCCCCAAATATGTGGGATATGTTTGTTACAGCCAGAGAGCATGGTATCAGCTCAGTAAATCAAAATTTGCTCTGCTGTCATAAATGTCTCTGTAGAAGAAAATCTTGTCAATAATGAGCCAAAGACAGGTAGCAATCTTGCAATCAGTGATCAAAACTGGTTCCACCCACTTCCATTCACACCCCATTTCATGTTTTGTATTTAATGCCAACCAGAAACCCATTAAAGCTCTCAAAGTACTTGACCAGGAATATTATCTTGAAATTTAGGCCAAATAACTTAGACCATTTTGCTAAATAATTTTCTTGCAGAAATTCGCTTTCATCCAGAACGCTCTCATGAAAATTATTTAGGCATTGATTCTGTACTGAAAAAAAAGTGTCCTCTATAATTTTTCAGTCTTTGGGGGTAATTTAATACTGAATACTATTAATAGATTAGGTTAAAAATAAGTGTCCTTTTTAAAACTAGCTCCTGCCACTAATGTCAGGAATTTAAATGAAGATTTTATTCATACAAGACAGATGCAAGGCCTCAAGACTGTGGTTTTTTACATATTATATTATTAAAAGACTCACAATAACCTTCTCAGCTACTCCAGAAGTCAGTTTTACAATCAGATACTTGTTAGTGAAAGGAGGATAATTTTGATTATGACTTTATGGACAAATACTTTCTAATCTCAGAAAATTTGCAATTTTCTTCCGAAATTTTTTTTTTCTCATTTATGTATGATATTAACAGATGCGAAGAACATCACAGTTAAGGAGTATTCAGAGAAAAAAGTCTTTAAGCATAACATTATGTGATGTTCCAAGTGATTTATGGGAGAAGACTGTTGTACTGTTTCAGTGATTCCTCACATGGACTTGGATTCCAGAGGATGTACAACTGACCAGCTTACAAACTCCCAAATAAACAGTGCTAACATATTGTTCCTGTACAACTGCTAATGGATCTATTTTTAAACCTTTTGTAGTTTAAAACAATATTAAAGTGAAAAGGTTGTGGTGTAACTCTTTCAAAATTAAGTGTTTTATTTCACTATCAGTCACAACCTGTGCATACCATAGTCAATGTCAGGCTGACAGAGATAACGTGCAGTCTGCAAAATGTGGAAAGCAATTTCAAAGCTATCTTCCTTCTCAGGCACAAGGCCTAAAAGCACTGGAAGTGTCAATGGGCAGGGCACACCTGGAGCTCAGGTGGGTTCACCACTTGCCCTGTCTCTTGACTCTTGCACGTTCATTTCTGGCATCCCCAGGTCTCTGGTTATTGTACAGCTCATGTTCATGCTGTATAGTTTTCTTCTGCTCTTTTTTTGATCAGCTTGGAAGGAAGGACTTTCTGGCCCTAAGGGCTGAAGGCGGTGAGCCCTGAGCAGCACAGGTGCGGAGCTGTAAGTTGCCTGGGAGCTTTGCAATCTGTAAGCCCCTGGCTCATTGAAGGAACCTGTAAGGTGAGCAGGAACACTTTGAAATTTGAGCACAAAGAAGCAATTAAGGGGTTCAGGAGAGGACATGAGCTTGATCAGTAAAACACCATCACACTGAGCTTCTTCCCACTGCAAATCTCCTTAAGCAAGTGAAGATGCAAAATGATGCCTCCTGAAGGCTCCAGCCATCCCTGTGTAGGACAACAATTCTGAATTCAGTTTCCATAAGAGAGATTTCTTTTTCTTTTACTTGGATAGTTGTTAAAAACAATATTTGGGTTTTATGTTGCTTCCTGCCTGAAACAACACCTCCCTTGCATGTCCCCGACTGCTGCTTCTGTATGATGGAGAGGCAAAACACAGGCTTTTGTTTTGGACTGCTTACTGGTTTGGAGGCATTTCAGGCCTCATCAAAAGCTGATGCAGGGACTCAGAGCTCCCCTGTGTTGCACACACTATTAACCAGCCAGCAATTTTGAAAATATTTTTATTGCTGCTGATTTCCCTTCAGGGAGGCTGTAAAACAGAGTCTTTATGGCAATCTCGGAGCTGTCCATGCCTGGAGGAAAAATATGAGAATGATTAGCCACGTTTGCTAACCAGAGCATCACAGGAATTGTCTCTATGTTCCTGTGCCTGACTTGTGCCAGGCTGCTTGGGAGATGTTCACAGCTCCCCTTCTCACAGCTATTCTGAACAGCAGTACTCACTTGGGAGGGAAAAGAGTCATAGTTCATTAAATGTGTTTCTGTTTCTGAAATAAGCACTTCATCCAACCTTCTATCAGTGGACGGAAGACGTCCCAGTTTAAAATAACTACACCCTAACTGCCATGACTTGTCTAAGGCAGCCGAGGGATTTGGTACAGCGCTGTGGAGAGAGGGTATCCACACAGTCCTGATTCAGCCAGATTTACTCCTGGTGTCTGTGTCCACCATATCGCCCATGATATCCATGTGAGTGGGGTGCTGGGGAAGGAGCTCCTGTGGCTCTCTGGGGCACTGCAAGAACTGTAGCTCTGTCCTGACTTGGGCTGCCCTGCCAGGGCTAGGTGCACATGGAACCAAAGAACAGCTCTCCCTCTGCTCCTTTACCTCTGACCATATGGGACATCCCCCTTTCTTTAGTGCCAGCACCAGCGCTTGTAACTCCACAGCTGGCATGTGGCAGGAGATGAGAGAAAGAAGGGTGTTCAAATGACTAGGGACTAGGGGGGTCATTAAGGTGCCTCCTTTTGTCACCATATAGATTCTATACAGAGAGAGAGAGAGGTTATAGCAGAAGAGCATCATGAAGTCTCACCAGGGTGTGCTCAAGCCACACACCTGGCCCCACATCTGCAGAATAGGTGCTGGCACCTGGCCCTCAGGATCTGTGTGGCACTGTGCTGAACTGCACCAAAGAGCCAGCACTGAACACTGCTGCAGCAAAGACAGGGTTTATTTGTGGTCAGGAGGAAGAGGAAAGAAACAATTACACTCAGTAAGGAAAGAGAAGTGAATAAAGACATTAGCACAATTCCGTCTAAGGGACTGAGAAAAGGAGAGATGGAAAGTCAAACTAGTGAGACAAAGTAATCACATCTCAACAGCAGCGCACGTCCATGGAGAGCCTTGCCAAGGCAGGCCTGCCCAATATTGCTGAACAGTGTCAGTGGGCAGCACAAGGCTGGGAATATGCCACATTCATGCCACACTGCCATTCCTGCCCCTCTGAGCAAGCTGCCTGCTCCTCACTGCCCTCAGCATCCCTCAAATGGAGATGCAACTGCAGATTGCTCCCTTCATGCTCCTCCTTGGCCGCCACACAGACACTGAAGACACCAAATGTTGGTCCCTGCCTCCACCCATGGAAAGCTGGATCTGCTTCTGGCCCCAGCACAGGGAGGTTAAAGGGTGGTGAGTCACCATCAAGAGTGGTGTGAATAGCACCTCATTTTGTGGATTTGAAAGTTGCAGGGCAAATTAAGGATAAAACACTTTCTCTAAACTTAAAATTACATACTTTTTTTGAGTTACACTTGAGCTATTTTAAAACTCTCTTAGAATGCTTTGTTTTATTTTTCAGGAATAATAAGTAAAATGGAACAAATTAAAAGCTGTGACCCAACAGTGCTGAGCTTGTGTGAGGGTCAATAGAAGACTATATTGCAATTTTCCAGTTTGGCTCATCTTCCTGTAGGAGACTTTTGGAAAATATCTTGTACTCGAATGCTCTTTGTGCTCGAGGTTTTCCTTCCACAGCTAGAAAAGCCCAAGATCTGGTAGATTCCTGACAGACTGAACTGCAAAGTGGAGTGGAAAGCAGCAGTTTTGACTTGAAGTCCCATATATAAAAAGCCTTTCTATCCCACCATTGGGGATCTTGAACCCAAGCAGCCTTCTCTCTTTCAGGAGCCAAAAATTTTTCACATGAAACCCTTCCTGGAAAGATTTACATGCTTGCACTGACGTGATCATGCAAAGAAACTTTGTGAGTAACCACAGAAACTGAAAATCAGAGTGTATCTGCTGAGCCTGAGCTCTGTTTCTGTCTGGAAACACCCTCTTTTGTTAGGTCAGGATGCCTGCTCCTTCTTCACCTGTGCCACGGTTAATTGCTGTGAACATTGATCCACCAGGGAAGGGGTATCCAGCAAGGGCGTGTTTTTATTCATGTCGATTCAGGGTTGGAACCCACCTCATTGCTATGTTACCCACTCCCCTTGATGTCTGGTGATTCTTGATATTTGGGGCAGCAACCTCTGAGGTCCTGAGCAGAGAGCAGCAGTATTCACAAAGTCAAACTACTGTCATCCCTGGAGTGCACTTGGCTATGTTGGTGAGCAGCAATGCTTCCCACGAGTGCTGCCACTGCTGCCAGCTGGGAATGGTTGGGAGGTGCTGGGTTGGTGGCATGGCTCCAGGGTGTGCCTGCTGCTGGGATGGATACTGGAACCAGCTGCCAGGAGGCCAGGAAGCGATGTGGTAGGTGAGGCTGGTGCCACAGCAGCACGGGAGGCAGGGCTGGGCACACAGAGACAAACCCAGTGCTAACTGAAGGTCCTGCTGGGGCTGGAAGGACACGTGCACACAACACACACACACACATCTCCTGCTGCCCACGCCACACTGAAAGGAGCACACTGGACCTTCAGGGGTGCAGGAGCTCCATGAGACTTTGTGGACCAGAGACACAAGAGCTGGGGATCAGTCGAGGGAAACCCAGCCTGATGTCTTTGTCATTTCAACCCATGTTCCTCTGTGCCCTTCTCCCAGAGCGTGAGTCTCATAAATAACCCACTCAGAAGGTTATCTTTCTCTTGACAGCCTTCTAGGCCTTAGGTTTGAAGCCACAAAATGCTTCCAAGCGATATCAAGTGCAAGGAAAGCACATATCTGCTGTTGGCCCTTGCCTTTTCATGCTAAGCTTTCCCAACACAGACTGGTAGCATGAAGCTTGAAGTTGTTGAAGGCTGCACCTTCCTCTGTTCACATGCTTTTTCCTGAACTCTGTAAAGAGCTATGACAGAAATGTTAAAAGATATTAGTTTAAAAGATTGCCAGGAGGCAATTGCAGTCAAGCCTCTCTCATGACAAGTCTCAACTTAGATTATTGATTTATCATTTGTACACTACACACCTTGATGTTTCAAAAGGCCAAGATGTTTCTTGCAGCAATGCCAAAACATGAGAAAATAAATTAAATATCCACAAGCAGAAGTACTATATGAGAGGTTCAGTCTCAGGAACAGCTCTGCTTTTGGGTCTTGCCTAGCATGGGCCACTAGCCCAGGGTGCCCTGTGGGATAACCTCACTCAGATAAAATGATGGATTGCTACAGTGCCTTTCCAAGGAAGTTACGTGCTTAGTAGGAGCCTTTGTCAAAGTGAAATCCTACTGAATCATCCCACTGAGGTTTTTGGAACAGGCCCATCAGCATCCAAGTTTGAAGGCACATAGATGAGATAATTTTCAGCAAGAGCACAGGAAAGGAGTAAATGTCTGCATCTCATTTTCTATGACAATTTTCTGCATAGAAATTTGAAGTCTTGGGCATAAGCACCCCAAGCCATTATGCTTTGTTTCTGGAAAATAGCAAAGACGAAAAAAACACCAAACTCTGATCACAAACCAGTTGGGTACCTTCCCCACGAGCAGCTTCTTTCCCATGTTATTCCCACTTCGATAGCAGCCGGTGGGGTGAGATGGTTATACAGAAATCTTTGCTTTCCATGTTTATTGAGTAGACAAGGTCCAGGCTGATAGAGTCCTTAACAGTAAGACTTGAATGATGTTGTGTGATCCATCTTGCCATCCTCAGAGGATGAGTATGAAAGCTGAAATCCTGATTTTAGATAAAAATTCACAACAGCCAGTAAAACCAAAGTTCCATTTGACTTCACCAAGGGCAGGATCAGTCCCAGAGGACAGCATAGCTTGCTTTGGCCAAAGGCTTACAGCATTTAATCTCACGCTTTCCAGTGGAGAGAGCCACATAAACCCTCACTTACATCACCATATCTCAATGCTCTGAGGCTGCTTCAAGAAAACATCTGCTGAAGAAAGAATAGGAAGAAAGGATGGGACAAAAGTGGGCCTGATTTAGGTACTGAGCTCACTCATGAGTTTCAGGTGCCTACTAAAGCCACTCTCTAACAGCAAGTGCCAAAGTGCCCCGCACAGCTAAGGTGATTTTGCAGGTGGCTCCACAGAGAGGACCTGCCAGGCAAGGAGCATGGGTGTGTGAAGTGAGGCCATGGGTGTCGGCCCTACCCTGCAGCTGCAGTGATGGCTGAGCAGCACCTGGCCCTGGGCCTGGGCAGTCCCCCACTCCTAAATAATCTCTTTTGTGATAAAACAGTAGGGAGGCAGCAGTAGGGAGGTGTTTCTGTGGGCTCCTGGTTCAGCATGGAGGCAGGAAGTTAGAGAAGGCAGTGAAGGTACTCGGATTCCCGAGCCCTCTTGTTGTGAAATTCTGGCCATAGCGAAGATGGTGGGAATGCCGCCACTGCCTTCCACCAAACCATGATTTCACCCCACAGCTATTAGTTTATCCTCTCCTCCCAAGACCAGTGTATATAGTACACCCACATTTATCAGGGTGTTGCAAATAAATATTCATTGTCACAAACCTTCTTTCTTTGTCAAGAGGGACACAATGAGCCTAAGAGAACAGGCTGAAGAGCAGCAAGGATACAATGCAACAAAGAGCAAGTAACACAAGAAAAGACTAAGAAAAGCAGATTCAGTCCTTAGGAGGAAATAACATTGTGCTCTGCAAAAATAATCAGCTGACACATGCAGCTTAAAGCACTCTATGAACTTTGTTTTCCTAGAGTTGTAGGCAGCATCTTCCTGCGGTACCCTGCACAGAGCGTTCGCTCTCTGCTCAAGAAGCAGGCAAAGCAGATGAGATGTTTCATGACCAGCATGACAGAGAGAAAAGCCCTTCTTGACAAAAGTCCTTTTGCTGAACTAAGTCTAAACACAAACCAAGCCTGAGGTGATAAAAGGAGAGAGATGGTAGTGTGGGGCATGGGACCAGTGGGATAGAGATGCAACTCTTACCTTTGAGCTTTCTCCAGCATAGGCCAGACCATAGCACCAGGTCCGGCTTTCATGTCAGAAGAACACTTATATTGACTAAAACTTCTTTTTTCTGTTTTTTTCACATCCATGTGGCACCAATTCACCTGGTCATTGAGAAGGTTCAAGTGATGGTACCACACACATGAAACACATGGTCACAAAGCACTTTCCACAGGTGACTCTCTCAGGCTGATCCCTTGGGTCTTATCTGATAATTAACTGTTTTAAGGCAGGATGGTTATGAATGTCTGGCACTAAGGGAATACTACACAGTTAACATGGCTGCTTTCTGGTAGCATCTCATCCTAACCTGGAGTGCTACCTGTTTCTGTGGGACGTGAAAAAAAAAACCAAATATGCTGTAGAAAGTATAAATGAAAGCAGAAAGGGAAACAAAACTGATGGTAACATCAAAAATATGGTTTTGAAAGGATGTTTCTTAAGTGACACTTTTTTATTGTAGCACAGAGGAAATTACCTATGTTGCATATTTTTTTTAAAAGGGTTCAAACTTGAAATCTGCCAAAAGACCCAAAAACCATGCAAATGCAGGGCAACACAGTCCACAGCAGCTGCCAATCCACAGGTATGGAGGGAATTTGGCTCAGTATTGCATCTGGTAACATGACCTGAAGACCAAAATTTTTCACAGGAGAGAGCTTCCTCCTGCTAAGATCTGCTGAGGATTAATGACCTCTCTCAAGACAACTGCTGAGCATACAAAAGCATTTACACGCTGCAGCCATGACCTTTTTATTTTCAGTGATCCTTTAATAGTTGATGTGCATGTGAAGAAATGCAGGTGCACTGAGATCTCCCACCTGACCACCCTTGAAGACCTTGCACAGACAAAAACCCAGCACTGACCCTCGGGCAGGGCTGCAGCTTCCTGCAGGGACCCTGAAGGAACCCAGCTTAGCAAGTCAATGGGATGTGGATAATGTGGAATCCCTGCTCCTGTCATCACTAACTTTCTAATCCAGAGGGAAGCTCCTCTGTGTGGAATGTATGAGGCTCTTGGACCTGGTTTGAACCTGCATTTTCCATCCCTGCTTGGAGTTAATGTCATAGTTTGGTGATGGGAGGGCACCATTTCAGAGAGTTAAGCTGTGAAATTTGCTTTGATTTTTGATATCTATAATGACCAGGGGACACGAGCCATGTCCTGGGGAAACATCTCCAGCACCATCAGGCATGTGAAGTGGCCAGTGGCCAAGAAAGTCACACTGCAGCATGTCACATCTGATGCTAGCAGGAACATGCCTCAACCACAGCTGACATGGTGCTTCTGCAGAGCAGGTTGGAGGTCCTCAGAAGGGTTTTCCTCATGCAAGATTGCAGGGGGCAACTCCCCAGAGGGCTGTCCTGGCATCAGCTTCTTGGAAAGAAAGTTCTGCTGATATAAAAGCTCAAAGGAGAAGAGTAGGACTGTCACCTACTGATTCTTATTCAAAACTGCAAAATCCTACTGGTCTAGCACAATGTAGCATCACATTTTGGGACTGCAAGAAGTCATGCCCACAGCACCATGGGCTTGAGCAAGTGGGATCCATTGAGGGCTGTACCAGGGCAGCATCACACCCAAACTCATCACAGCAGAGGCAGGGGATATAATGTGAGCAATCTGTAATCTCTGGGGGCTCACTCATGAAATATTTAGTCATGCCCCTAATCTAAGACCCTAGCTTTTTCTGATTTCCAAAAGAAATCAGGAAAAAATATTTAAAAGCTCTTTTCTTTCTTTTCTGGAGGTTGTTGGTACATATTTAAACTGGAACATTCTTGAAAAATGGGATTTTTAGCTCACACAGGTGGAAATCCTTAATCTGCAGCACTGCAGCCTAGGTCATGCTGTGCTGTGGGTTCTTTCTGAAGGGTGATGGTCCTCAGAGGATGACTGCCTATAAATGGTTCCTTAAAGACACTAAGCAAAGGCAGGCTATTGTTCGTGGAAGCAAGTAAATGAAGGGAACCCACTCTGACACAGACAACTCTTGAGGAGTCAGACAACACACAGTTTGTATTTCTGGCTGCTTACCCTGTGTGGTTAGTCCTGTGGGCTTTTCTCTTTCCTTCTTCTTTCTTTTCTTCTTTTTTTTCATGGATTGCTACATCTTGCTTGTTTTGATTGTCAGTTGGAATAGGTATGCCACTGGCAAACAGTGGGATAGAGAGTGCTATTTGCATATCCAAACAACTGGCTTCCAAACAGAGTCATGCTAAATGCTCTCTGTGTGCATTCTTCAGTCAGGGGTCCTCGGAGACCCAGACTTATGACAAAGTGTAGTGATACTGGAGAAACTGCCTAACAGACCTATACCCACTACTATGGTTAATCAGCTTTAGTATTCCTTGTTCTCCCTATTTTTTTCAGCAGCTATAAGCACATAAAAGCAGATAAACTGGTGAAAAGGGAAAGGCCTGTTCTTGACTGTAATATCTTGAGTATTTTTTCTAATACCAAGAACAACTGGATCATATTTTGCAATCTAAACTTTAATGTTTTATTTTCTTAAGCTAAGGCTGCCAGAATTTTGCACTTATGCAAAAGCAGTACAATTACCATGTCTCTCTGCATCAGCACCACAGAAAAGAAGTCAAGCTAACATTAAACCCATCCAAAGACTGAAACTTTCTACACCACATCTCAGTCATGAGCTCCCACAGGAGCAATACCAAGCCTCTTCCATGGCGTTTTCTAGTGACAAACTTGCCAGTTTAAATTTCTATTTCTCAATGTTTTCTGAAAGAAAAACGTGCCAAACAAGTACTTTGGCTGAGCTACTCCAGCCCAGAGGCTGAGTGAATGTGCAGAGCCAGCACCCCTCCTGCCAGGCGGCAGCTCACATGAGCTCAGGGGATTCCTGGAAACTCTGTGTCCCCACAGCCAGGAAGCAGGCTGTGCTGGGACATTGTGTAAATCTTCCTGTAGCTCTCTGAATGCTTCTTCAAGGTCCCAAACCAGAGGGGAGGAGCCTTCCTCAGTTGACTAAGCCTTCATTCATGTTCTGCTGAGAGGTAGGTGATCCTTCCTTAGCCCTCACAGATCCTCCCTTCCAGTGATGGTCCTCCAGCAGATCCCAGCTTGGGGAAAACATGTCTAGGGCTGAGTGCTGCTTTGGGGATACACTGTGAAGCTCTGGCCAAACAGAAACACACACTCACCAAATGCCAAAAGCGACAAATTTCAACCAGGTTGGAACCTTGTCTGCAGACCTGTTCCCATTAATACAGTCTCCTGCCCTGTGCCTCTGCTGGGAGAGAAGCTCAGGAAGACACAGTGCTCTTAGTGCCAGTGAAAGGTGTGAAGTACTGTGGTTTTTTCACATGAGCCTGAAGACTGATCAATATTAAGATCAGAGTCCATTTCAGGAGGACAGTTCTCCAGCTCAACTCCAAGGACGGTGGCACTGCTGACACAAAGTTGTGGCTCCTCCATCCAGCTCCTGTAATCTGGTAAATAAAACTTCATGCAAAATAAACGGCTTCAAACACTTTCTTACGGAGGCTTTGCTCTGTCCCTCAGGAGGATTGCACTCCAGGTAATTTCAGCTAATGAGATGTGTGTGTGTGTGCCACACCTCCACAGGAAAGCAGCAGGAAGACAGCAGTTACAGTGGTCACAGCACAGATTTCCCCAGAGGGTGACTGTTTTTCTCCTACAAATACCTGATGGGCCTCTGTCACTGGGATCCCAAAATCTTGCATCTTATCAGGTCCAACACTGTGTAGACGAGGCTCATTTTGCAATATACCTCTCTCTTTTTTCAGAACCACTGATGGAGCTTTTGGCAAAAAGGGCTGATTTCTGGTGCACAAACTGGACAACTATTACTCTGTCTGCTACCCCACAGAGAAACTTTCTTGACCCAGTGGATGATTTGATGAAGGAGAGGTGGTGCCAGTCCCAGAGGAGCTGTGGCTGGCCTCAGTCAATGGGGAACCACACCAAGCTTAGCTCTGCAGGCTTTGCTCTCCATCTGATGGAGGCTTTGAATCTTCTTGCAGCAACTGGAGTTACCTCATAAAAGCACTGACTGTGGGGACACACTCCCTCCCACCTTTGGTGTCTGGCTATAAAGCAACTGCTGGGGGCTGCACGGTGAGACCTCATGGTATTTCTGACCCTTTGCATCAAAAGGAGACAGCAAAACACAAACGTCTCTGGGTCCAAGAGGTACCACCTGTGGTTCAGAAGACACCCAGGGTGGGTGTGATACAGCGTGAAAGCAGTCAGTGTGGCTTAAATCTGCCTAGCATGGGGCAGGTAACAGCCTGTGGCCTCATGATGGGCCCTGAGTTCTCTTTTATTTAGCAGCAAAGGAATACTCTGTGCCAGGGCTGGAAACAAGGTGGTGAAAGGGAATGATGGGTTCCCATGCCAGATCAATTTTCCCAATCGTGGGTCACTTCTGGAATGCTTTGGCGCTTGATCTTTTTCCAGCTAGTATTGAAAAGAAGACAGTTGGCATCCAATGGGGGAAAGAACAAAAAACCCAAAACAATCAGGCTTCCACTAGCAACTTTTTGAGAGGCCTTGAGTAGTTTCTTTTTGACTTGTTCCTAACTATATCTTTCCCAAGATAGGGCATGGTATCGTAGGGGCCAGCTGCTGTGCCAGCCAGCTGAGGTGTGGCACCACTGTGGCCTCTGCAGGGAGCTGGACAACAGAGCTCAGAAGCTGCCCCTGTGCCAAAGAGCTCCCTGTCTGAGATGGGTACAACACTGTGCTAGGTAACAGGAGAAGGACAAACAGAAACTTTATATTCATAAGAAGTACTCTGTGAACCTTGCAACTTTTAAGTCTGCACTCCGCTTCCACTGAAAAAATTTTTTAAAAATCCCCATGTATGCAGCTGAATACTTGGATGTACTTGGAATATTTGTCCAGCAGTAAGAGACTCCAGTGGCAAGTCTGTCACTTATAGTGTGGAGGCCCGTGAGCCTAAAAAGAGAACTCCCAGGGCAATGCCCTGGAAGAATCTATCATAGCCTTTGGGAATGCTTTTTCAGTTACAGTGAGAGAAAGGCCTTCCCCTATGGTGCTCTGCAGCAGTATGTTAATTTACTTCCA
>WEKY01015096.1:188006-201881 GCA_013390045.1 Picathartes gymnocephalus
TTTTTTTCTGTTTTCTTCACTCACTCCAGACACAAGGGATGCTATCCCAAGTTTCCCAATCAAGCTACTTCTCATGTGGACAGGATTTCTGAGTGTTTCTGAAGATAGCATCAGAAACATATGCTGCAGACAGAGAGGAGACAGAGGCTAGCAAGTACTGGAAGCCCAGTTTTAACACAACCCCCTCACCAAACATACAAAGTTACGCTGTAAGAAAAGCAGCTTTCAAAGATTTCCTAGTGACTTAAGCTAAGACATCTTAGCAGGAGAAGAAAATTATCGTATACACCGGATGAGACTGAGTGAAAAAGAGACAGAGATGGAAATGGTATTACAGTAATTTTGCATTTAACTATTCTCATTTCTTACACGTCTTGTGTCAGTTTCCTACCTCTTTTTATGTAAAATGTAAAACTTTGTTTTCAAAACAAGGTTTACAGTTCCTCAGCAAAAACCCACATTTACACACTTGCGGTTAAGTTCACCTTCACCAGGACACTGGTGATGTGTCCTCCTCCACCATCAGTTTGGTTCTTGTTCCTGGATGTGGTTTATCTGTTAAACCACTACTGTCACTCAGCTAGAGTGTGCCTGCAGCAGCTCGGAAACGCACACCTGGGTTGTGGTGAGAGACACCCACTACAGCAGTGGGAGTTACCTTCAACATCAGCTAAGTGAACACCCCCTGGAATGCTGGTCAGCAGCTTCCATCCCGGGGGGGGGGGCAATGCCTAGCCTCCCTGGAAACACTTCCCAAGAGAACCAGTGTGCGCAGCTTGTCACACAGCATCTCAGAGCCAGAGCTCCATGATTACCCAGAGAGGACTGGTAAGCTCCAGGAGTGTGACTGGCACAGACCTCAGCATGTCCAAGGTTTTGTCACAGAACGGGTTCTAATCAGAAGGGTGGTGGTTCCATAGGTCTATGAGCCAATCCATAGGCATGCAGGGTGCTGCGGGCTCAGCTCGTCCTCCTGTCCTTTCAACATGGCCTCAACTCAGTTACTGTGCAGTAACACAAGGAACCAGTTCAAGATGCTGACCTAGCTGAGCAAATTTTCTTTGCTGAGGTGGTTTATGGCTGGCTCAGATGCTCAGTCTGGTTAACTGCAGAGTCCCATGGGTGCAATGCTGACAAGAAAAGGGTGGGGATGGGAGGAGGAGCGAGGATGGGACTTGGCAGGTTACACTCACGAGGATCTCCATCCATGGTCCCACTCTGAACAGCAGATGCTGCGCCAAGAGGCATGCTGGTGGTCACCGTGAATTTAAAAAGACTCCAAACGCGGACACAGTTTTCAGAAATAAACCATTTCTTTTAATTGGCAAGTAGAACACACATTACAGGTCATTAGTATTTTATAAACAATATTAAGTTACAAATACATGTTAAAAATTGCAGTTCATGGCAGCTAAAAGCTTGGAGTCCTAAATGCATCTTTGCAATGCTTCATTACTTCCCTTTCCCCAGTCTGCTGGGTGAAGATGAATAAAAGATCATTTATCATCATCTACTAGAAGGTGGTCTACTATATATTCAAACAAAACCAAAACTTAATTCCTAAGAACATCACTAACAAACAGAGGCATTCGAAGTACTTTAGCCATCTTAAATCATGTCAGATGCAACGAGGACACAGTTAAGAATTATTCTTTAACACTTGAAGCAAAGACACAGACATTTTCACATTAAACTCATCGATGCTTTCTGATCCAACTCAGCTTAAAACCTGTACTAGCTTCTACCCCACAGAGGCCTAAAGTCCATCATGCAGGCTTCTGAGCCATCAAAGCTTGATGTTTGTATATCAGACCATTACAGAGAAAAATTATGGTGTACAACTAAACAGCATACATAAATATGCATTGAATATTTAAAAGATCTTTATTCCTCTCCTTTTGTTGGTATTAGTGAGATACACAGCTCATTCCATTTTTACTACACTCATAATATTAACAAGTTATCATTATGCATGTTAATATACTAAGTATCGTTCAGCAAGTCTCTTTTAAAAAGTATTTAAAAACATTTGTGGAAAAGTAGAAATCTATTTTCCAGAAAAGCAAGTGGTACTAGGAAAGCATGGACTCCAGTGCATAGACCTCCTTTCAGAGAAAACCCATCTTGACAGCTTTTGAGCCTGAGAATCAGCATGTCTCAGCTGCCAGATTCATATTCTGTTTGTCCTTCTCACTGTGGCGATAAAAGGTCATCAAAATCAGCTTACCCTGCCTTTCAGTTGGCAGACTTTCAAAGCCATTCACTGGACTGTGTAAGAGAGACACGTAGCTTTGACATGAGTTCATTTCTTTCTTACTCATATTTATGAGAGTCAGTTTTATTATACTGCTGAGATTGCATCTTCAAATCCAAAGTCTGCTGAATGTGCCTGGAGAAATGACTTCGTATCTCAAAAATATCAAGAGTACCATTCAGATTTGAATTTCTATTAAGAACTGTGCACATTTAGCAAAAATTACACTGCTGTAAAAACAAAAGGCCTGCTCCTTGGCCTGCTCAGGATACAAGCTACAATGTAGAGATGATTACACCAGAGGAATTTTTCTCTGCTTCTTTTCTAAATGCAGGCATTAAAGTAAAGTGTTACTAAGCTTTTCCTAAGACAGCACGCAGGGGGTGTGGCATAATATACATTAATCAGGAACAAAAAACAGTAACAAACAACCATTCTAGAAAATGCTGCATATTAGCAGCATGCTTGGTTTCCAAAACATAAGGAATTGCATGGGAATTGTCAAGATGAAGTCCACACACCTCGATCATTGAACTGATCACTAGATTCCAAGAAACCAAAGCAAATTTAAAAATACACACGACAACTGCCTAGAAGGCAGGGTTTTATCATCTGTCAATAACCAGATGAATAAAGTGCATAGCAACTATTATAACAGTTTCTTGAAAAGCGAATACGTTTACCAAGTCTCAAAGTTTGTAAGCTGGACACTTATCCATACATTTTGCTACATGTGTGGCTTCCCTTTTGTTTTGCTATTTAGCATCACTAATCAACCCTTCAGCACTGTCCTGTGACTTCCTTTGCACTTCATATGGAATGTGCTGAGATCTCTGACTGTTGCCTGATGTATGTCTGGAAGCTCTTGTCACCAATGGGATGTTCTCTAAAAGAAAAGAAAAAATTAGTATTATACATCGAGCTTTCTGTCAGACATGAAAATGTCAGAACACAAAGTGGAACACATAGAAATTTTTAAAGTTGTAATTGTAATGTTAATACTGCATTTTACTTGAGCTGGAAGAACTGACTGAATTGATCATCTTTTTTGTCAGCCATATGCAGAATGCTTTATGTGTACACAAAATACAGTCAAATGGCTGTGTCAGCCACTCTTTCCATTTTTAAACCAATACTCTAACATAAGCTTGTAAACACAATGTATCTTCTGCTATTAGCTGCTCAGCTCACCAGCATGGGTTCAAAATTTAAAACCAACAATATAACAAACCCACATTTAGATTTTATGACTGAAACTGCATTAAAAACAAGCATTAAAAAAATTCCTTTCAGTGCTTTAAAATATTCTGATATAAATCCTAAGTCACAGTGCTACTCTGTATGTATTTGCAGGGCCTTTTTGGGACAAAATATGGTGAAAGCCAGAGCAAAAGCAAGGGAAATACCATTTTTCAGGACCATTCTCCTGTTTGTTCAACCCATTGTACTTACTGGCTTCCATACTTTGTCTTCTTAAATTTATCCCTCTTATACTGAGCATGCTCCTGCTCTAAAGTTCCAACACCTTCAATAATCAGCTTTAGTGTTTTGTATGTCTCCTTAGGGTCATCAATTATGAATGTAGAATACTCCTCCTCTTCAGGTCCATCATACACAGATTTGCTCCCACAGGCCTCTGGGGGAAAAAAATAAAGTACAGGAATAGGTATCAGGCAGGGAGAAAAAGCAAGACAAGCAGACTAAAAATATTCAGTCTGGGGTTCATACAGTTTCTTGGTTTGCTTCTACCACCACAAAACTGTGGCTGACACCAACAGCAGAAGTTCCCTGTCCTTTGGCTGGGCTATTGGGAGGCCCAGAGGCTGTCCTATGCGTGTTCCCTCCTCTTCTCGTATGGAAAGGGCAGCAAGCCCAGCAGCTGCTCCTGGCTTGGTGGGAAGCTGTCCTTTGCTGCACAGACCATGCTTTAATCTCAAATGCCACTATCTGCACTCCACGCACACATTCTGGAAACTCTGACATAGGCCTGCCTCTGCTTCTGTGCTGCAGGGCTGGCCTGCGCAAGAGTCAAGTATTCACCTGTTGGGACAGGTTCTATCCCCAAGCAGCAAGCAGAGGCTGAAGTAAAAAACATTACAGGCTGAAGGAGTCATGTTTTACCACATTACTCCTAAAAGATCCATACAACAAGCATAAGCAGAATATGCCGTGACTACTGCCTGGCTGCCTGCTTTATGCCATATCCAAAGGGGCAAGTTATACTTCTATACCTTCAGATCTTACCAGGGAGCCTTCCTGACTAAGAGATTTGGACACTGACTACACATGAACATCCACAACACATTTCCTGTGTGATCTACTCCTGCACTGTAGCTGAGCGTATTAGAAGAGGAAAGAAGGGGAAAGAGTATTTTACTTTGTCTCTCCTTCTAGCTTTACTGCTGTCCCAGTCTCAGCTTTCAAATTCCCTTCCCCTTGCTGCCCTGTCTGTGCCAGACCTGCATCCTTTCCCCCAACACCGAAACTCGATGCCGGCTCTGGCAGCGAGGATTTGGAACAGGGGAAAGCTGGGCACCAGTTCAGGCAGCTCGGAAGTGGTGAGGATCTTGAGTTTGCAATTGCACAGCAGCCAGGAACAGATTAAAGTGCTTTCCAGTCTGTGTGTTTGACACCACTGGCTTATCGCATATTATAAAATAAAGTCCTATTTAAAGATCAGTGCCACAGCGAAGGCTTCCCCGCCACTCCCTGTGCTAAACTGGGATTTCAAGTCTGGCACTGTGTACACCGGATACTTCTCTTGGCATGCCTACTGGTACCAACTTCCTCTGCTGTCTCTTCTTTCTTCTATCCTTTCCATCACATCTCTGTTTCCCGCAGCTCCTGAAAGTTTCCCAGCCAAAACTCTACTTTTCAACATTTCACAGGCCATCCCTGATGGGTAATTCCGGAAGAGCCTTTCTGAAGAACCCATTTGTATCCAGCCTGTCCTTAGGATCTGAATCAGGGAATGGGCACATAACTTCTGGTAACACAAAACCATATTCCACTGAAACCTCAACTTTGCTGGTGCTTCTTGTCAGGATCACTAAACCTCTGGTTCAGTGCTGGCTCTGATTTGTCAATTCAGAGCATCCAAGCAACTCTCTGTGCCATTTTAGGATGATGTGGTTAAGACTGTATTTCGAACAACTGTTATTACACAAAGAACTTTTTACAGACCATGAGACTGCACCAAAAATAATACACACAACTGCCTCAAGACAGCAGAAGGGGAAACAAGTGGAATAAAGGCCACTGTGTTCTAGGATGTGATTTGCAAGGCTGGTCAAGCCAGAACATCCTACTTTTCACAGGTATTTTTGCCTTCGTAAGTGGAGATGCAATGATCTTTAATCCTCACCTTGCATTTTCTCCAATTTTGGCATATACAGGTTGAAGAGAGAGTAGATGCGCTCAGTTTCTCTATCTCCATCTATATCCAGTTGTATATTTGCTGGTAGGCCTCTGTAAGGCATCAGGAAGAGAGATAAAAGTTACAGGCTAAACAGTGTATCATGGCACATAAAGCACTTAACAAGGAAAACAAAGTAAAATTGAGTTCTCATGAAAGGCAACACATTGTGTATAACAGAGCTCAAAACCTTCCATTTTTTCCCAAAAGAAAACAAGTTCAAACTTCTTTATTCCTCTATTTATGCAGCACTCATTCACTTCTCTTTCACCCTGGAAAGAGAAGACTGTATCAGTATCCAGACATTTTGGTGAATTAAGTCTGCTACAACCAGATAGAGGAGCCAAAGCACTGAACTTTTAACTACATAGGTCTTGCATTGAGTCTAACTACCACTAAAGTCTTGTAACCTCCCTCAACTTAGATGAAAATTGCTTCCAACAAGCCAGACAGTAAATCTTTGTTTAAGAGAGAGCATGAGTAGCCCCTGAAAATATAAGTTTAGAATTAAATCTATCAGCAGATGAGTGCTTCAGGAATTTGCAAACAGGATATTGAAGGGATTTCTGACATTTTTATTAATGACAGATGATCAAACCCGAAGTATTTAATCCCACAGCCAACTCCTATCACCATCTCTAAAAACATTTTGAACGAGACCTGCAGAATCAGGAATACCAACAGATGGCCTTTGAACACTTGGCAAATCTTGGTTAAGTGTGCCCCTGCAAGTCACCCTGCAGAGACACACATACCCATGGCAGTACCTCCATTGATGGCATGTTAAAACCCTTACCCTGTGCAGGGTGTGCAGCCAGGGGTGTTATCTGCAGTAGCTTTACAGCAAAGCCAGTGGCCATTGAGATAGGCCGAGGGATGGTAGACCGTGAGCCGCTTCTTGTTGCACTGGCTAACTTTGGTGAGGATATCAATCCAGTCCTTGGCCTCCACACAATTATTTGCTTGGATATACAAGACTCTCCTTTCAGGCTGGATCACCTGGAACATCTGCAAATAAACCACAGAAAAAAGCACCAGAATGAGTCAGTGAACCTAAGACTAGACCCGGAGTGGAGACTTATTGCAGAAAAAACAAAGCATACTAAAAGAATGGACCGATAAATACATTTCAACACAAAAATAAGCAGCAAATGTGCCTTTGAAAGAACAAGACCTTTCACCTGGTACAAAGAGTAAGATACCATTCCTGTGGGAGATGATTTACAAATAGCTAATATCAACTTGCTGCTTTGGTCTCAACAAGATTTGTTGTCAGCCTCAGGGAAGCAATTTTAGTAATGCTGCAACTCCAAGTTTCGGAAGGCTGACAGAGGAACACCAGTGCTGGCCTGAAAGGAAATGCTCATCAGCAGGAGGCAGAAAAGAGAAAAATGAGAGTTTGGACTTAGCCTCAATGACAGCTTTGCTTTAATACTGCCATTTCTCTAGTCCTTTTAATACCTGTTTCAGCATGACCTTGCCTTTTAGTAACTCCTATGCTTCTGCACCCAACTACAGCTGGTATCAGAAAATCACAGAAATACTGTTTCTCTTTGATTAACATCAGGAGGTTTAAATAATTACAGATTAATTCTGCATTATGGTTTGGCCACTGAAAATCTAAATTAAAGCTTGCCTGCCTGTTCAAAACAGCTTGCAACCTAAAAGGGAATTTATTTACCTCCTCTTGAAGAAGGAAATTTTGATGTATAGCTTTATTGCTTGATTATACTGATCATGCACTGAAGATTACTAAGCTCAAGTTAGCGATCCTAGCTGCAAATTTCGGAAAGGTAAATTTCCTTCATTTCCTCTAGCTTCTGCAAATACTTAATTTTAGTGTATTTTCTTCCCTCTTTCAGGTATGTCTCAATTATCTTTCTCCCCTCTACTTCTTCATTTGATTATTCAAATCATGAGACATTACATTGCTCATATCATATGGAATACAATTTTCCAAAGAGCTGGTTTTGCTGTGCTGTTTTAAAAAGAAAACCAGACAGGTGTGCACACACCCACAAAAGAAAAAAAGCCCAAAAAAACCCATACAAACAAACGAAACAATAACAACAAATCAGACCCAACAAAATTGAAATTTGCCTTTGTTTGTTACATAGACCTGAAATATTGGCTTGAATTCTGCACCTAGCTGGCTGGGAGAATGCTGCAGACTGGTACCAAGCACAGTCCTTTCTAAACCCTTTGTGACACTTTTAGATGTGCATCATTACAAATAGCAAAGGGAAAACTCAAACAACCATTTCCCTGGATCTAGTATCACTATTGGTATCAGACAATCACTAGAAAGGCACAATACTCAATGGCAGTGTACGAGCTGCTTGGTGCGATCAGTCCAACAGTGCCAACTACACACCCAAGATACCTTTCAATAAAACTCTTCAGGGCATAACTGTCCATTTGAGTCTGGGAAACACCGAAGGAAGGAAGAAAAAGGAAGACAGGAGTGTGCAGTTCAACCCTCTATTAACACAGAACTAAAGGGAAAGGAATTTTAATGTCCTGCTGGGGTAAATGGAGCCTCCTGCATTGCAACAAAGGAACAGATTTAAGGAGTATGGCTTTGTGTAAGGGGATACCAACCCAAGTGATCCAACATATGGCAACACTTACTGAGGAGCCCACAACTAGGCCAAGAATTTCAAGTGGCTGCGAGACTTTTACACTACCAAAACCAGTGTTGCCTCTCAAAGAACACAGAAGACCCAAATAGTACTTAAAGCCACCCTCACATTCCCCAAACTGTGCTTAAGAATGACAAAGGCTACTGGCCTTACTGCCAGACAGGAAGATAGTTTTATCATGAGTGGGAAAGATACACTTGGTGCAATTCAAAGCACAGACGCAAAGAGAGTATTTATACAAAATGTGAATTTTTATCACACTTAGCACCCACGAGGGAATATCCATTGCAAATGCATCTGCTGTGGTGTTCTGAGAATTCTGATCTTGCTGGAGTAATCTATTTATGTATGACAAGAAAAATAGGAATATATTAGCACAAGAAGGTGGTAACAGTATTTTCCACTGTTTACGGAAAGACTGAATCTTACTTTCTGGAATGGATGTAGTCACCTTGATTTCCCAGGTAATACCGAATTTAAGCAACCAAAATAGCACAGGGTTTTTGATGTTAACAATAAAGGTATATTTTTCCTGTAATGAATCTTCCCAATACAGGCATATTTTGGATGCTCAGTCTAGCTCAGTAGACTCAGCATAAGCTACAGAATTATAGCTTAGTTCCTCTCCTCAGACAGTGAGTTTTATCTCAACTGTGTGGCTGCTTTCAGTTCAATCAAGTTAGTTTGCAGAGTGCAGTTGGCAACAGTTCATCACATGTTACAGCTGCCTTCTGACAGCCTAAATTATTTTGCAGCTTGGTTGGTTTTGGCCTATGTAATAGAGTTATAAACACCAGAGCAAACTACAGTACAATTGAGAAGTCTTCTAGAAGCAGATGGAACTGAA
This sequence comes from Picathartes gymnocephalus, assembly GCA_013390045.1. Classification (NCBI taxonomy): domain Eukaryota; kingdom Metazoa; phylum Chordata; class Aves; order Passeriformes; family Picathartidae; genus Picathartes; species Picathartes gymnocephalus. Next base: position 197,165 of record WEKY01015096.1, read on the forward strand.
ACTTACTCCATGTTTTAGCAGAGAGATGCTACCAAAATAATACCTGAAACTGGGAAATACTGAGGAGCCTAGAATTGTATTTCACTTTTAACAAAGAGTTGTTTGAGGAACCCAATATCTAGGGCAGGTTTGAGCACTGCCCTGCATGGTGCTCAGTAGCAGTGTAAACAGCAGGAAACACTTAAAGGCAGAAAAAGATAAAAGTCACAACCATTTATGTGTATAAGTAAGTCTGTAGTAGATTCATGTTTAGAACTGGAGAAAAAACCTGACCTTTTTTTATTTAATTTTAAATACAATTTTTTAAGGAAAGGACTCAGCTTTACAGGCAGAGGTATATGAAAGAGGCTCCCAACATCACCCAAACTGATCAAGTCTGTTCTTACACAATACAGAAGCTGGCAGTAGTGTTCCATGCATGAGAAATACAGCTGTATTTTATTCTCTAATGTGCCAATCAAAATGGTAAACCATAGTAGCACAGCATAGATGTCGTTTTGGTACATAACCTAACCCAAATTAAATATAAATATACAAATCCATGTATTTATTATACTTTCATTAACCAATAAAGAAACCTAATAGCTAATAAAGGAGTTGTGATCCTTCACAATTATAAGCAGCGAGTTCCTTCCCACAAGAGAGGCCTGACAGAAAGGGCAGGGACTTGATCATCTTACCTGTATGTGACCTTACAGAGCTGACAGCTGATCAGCAGGCTCAGTGCTGAGTGTGCTGCAGATCACGAAACCCAAAGACTGCTGACTGGGCTGTTAAGAATCTGAATGGGCTGTACTTTTGGAAACTCCTGTTACTATATACAGAACAAGCAGCTGTGGTTGTACATCTTTCAATAGAAATCCAATCCAGGTTACAAAAGGGAAAAAGGCGATTAGGCTGGTGGATCTGGAGCAGCCTAACAAATACATTAATGAAGATGACCTACTTACATTTTTCATTTTAAAGGATTCCTCCTCTAGCCTTTCCACTGCCAGAATGTTTTCTATTGGAATGCTACACAGAGGGTGATCACCTGCAGAACACACAGACACACAGATAATGAGCCACTTACAATTCATCTTCACCTTTTGCCCTTTTTCTAAGGGCTGATTCAATTTCTTTGAAGATCATTTTGACTGCATAAGAAAAGAGGGAAAATCTTTCACTCAGCAGGGATTTCCTAGCATGGTCTTTAAGTTTTATCTTAAGTACATTTCTGTTTTCAGCTGCACTACCATATGCTACCAAACCTCTTAGAAACTGATTACTGCAGCAGGACACAGTATATTTACTGCAAAGGTGACAATGAAATAAATCATTCCTGCCAGCTGAACTGAACTAGTGGTGATCTCAAAGCTGAGTGTGAAATAATGACTGGCATGATCTGCACACACTTCCTTATCTTTCTTTCTCCCTATGTACTTACACGATGGAAGCAAGTGGTATTTGTTGTGTACTACTGAACAGTCAGGAGCAATTTGCAAAAAGCAAAATCCTTGCTATTAGGCAACATTCGGTGAACACATTTTGAAAGTTCAAAGATTGCAGGCAAATCCCTGTCTACTGCACCCAGTTTTGCCAATGCTACAGAATTTATGAGCACATGCTGAGATGCATCTGAGAATGTTCAATATAAACTCAAGTTTCTAAGTTTTGTTTCCTAGGACCATCTAGGTAACTGTGAAACCTACAGATCATGTTAATAACTAATATTAGACAAATATTATCAAATACTTTGCCAACTTACAGGGTATTTTGCTATCCAAGAAGCTTCTCTAACTGTCAATACAGCCACTAAAAAAAGAGCAAGAACATACAGGCTGATAGACAAGCCTGCACTGTGTCTTCTAAAGTTACAGATCTAGATCTCAGTCTTCCACTCCTACACAATCCTTGTTTAACCTTTGCTTTAATGTATCAAAACAAGACTTGCAAACCTTTGTTACCTTTGCTTTTCTGATAGGTAAACTCATGGTTTGTCAGGCGAAACCATCTCTTCTTGAAGTTTTTCATACCAAATCGTTTTCTTCCTTGTGCTCTCTTGATCATGAACCTAGTAAACAGGACACCAATTGTTACAATATATCTTTATGTATATAGATTTATACATATATGTATATGCATATAGATATATGTCATCGCACTTCAAAGCTTTAGGAGGGGACACAGAGCATTTTCTAATTTTTGAGGTCTTTTCTGGGCAAGGAAAAGAGTCACATTTGGATAGGCTTAGTGCATCTATTAGTTAAGTCTGTTCTTTTTCCAGATCTAGATGAAGGACAAGACATTTAACTTGATTTTTAGTTAGTTAACTGAGCTGTAGTTTGTGCCCTTTCTGCTGTTACAAATCCAGCTAAATGGTTTCCTAGTACAGCAGAAAAAAGGCAGAATATGGTTAGTACTGCTCTGCTAAGCTCGACCTGTTGAATCTACAAGCTTTTTCTGTTTTTTAAAGCTGTGAGAAAGCTCAAAAAGTTTAGACTATGGTTACTAATTAAGAGGCACGTGTAAAGCCTCTGGAGAACAGGGACTATACCCTTACATGCTTTAATCACACNCTGTTGATTGTTGCCAAAATCCAACCTTTCTCTAAAAAAAAAAAAAAATCAGGATTTTCCACAGCCTCATTTGCAATTGCAAATAGATACTGCAGTTGAAATGCAATTTCAGCAACATACAAAGTGATCTCATGGGTGAAAGGCAGAGCACCCCCACCCCTTTTTTAGCAGATTAGGGGTGTTCATTCAGTGAGTTGTCAGTTTTAATTAAATTCAAACTTGAATGAGTTTACTGTGAAATTATTTTACGGAGGAACTGTGATGCACCCACCACTTTTCTAACCACTAAATCAATCCATAAGCTTCAATGTGACTTTGGTGACTTCATACCGCTCAGCATCTCTTTTTGTTGGATAAAAATGCATGTGCATATGCAGTAGAGAGTTGGTAACAGCTACTCTACACATTACATTAACTATTGTGCCAGATACAGAACTGTATCATGGAGTGGGTAAAAACTACTTACTACAGAGTAGTTTTTATCAAGTAGGAAGGCACTATACAGCACAAAGAGCACACAGAGAGAACAGCAAATTACCTGGTTTAAGACTTTCTATAGCAAAGCTAAAATGCTTAGAACAGCTAATACCGTTTCTTGCTTCTGGTACCTTCAGTCACAAATAACTATAATACATCCAACCAAACCACAGGTCTGTTTAAAGCTCAAACAGAAACCCAAGTTCCTTCAGACTAACTATTTTGTAACCAGCTGGACTGGTTCCTGCTGCTCATTCCAAGTTGTATGGGCAAAAGCTGACAATGACTGTCTACAGCAACAGATTGGGTTTTTTAAACTGGTTAATAGTTACACATCTCTCATTTTTAAAATGGTCAGACAGTTACTGTCCTGGTCCTTATTCTTGGAATACTTGAGAAGTATTTAATAAAACCATGTGATTCAGTTCATCACCAGGCTCACTGGCAGTAGCCCTCATAATTCCAGGTTAAGGCTAATTTCAAAGGAAAAACTAATATCCTTGGGCAGGACAACATGCTCTTCAAGTTAGTGTTTAGTCCTTCTCATGCCAACACTTAAAGGTGACTTAAAATTGCAAACTCCTACAGACCCTCCCCTCTTTGAAAAATGCAAACTCCATATAACAGAGCTAAGAGCACATTTGTAATTAAATTCTTCATAGCTGACATAGCCAAGAGAAAAACGTGCTTTTATCTTCCAGAGATAGGTGACTAGCATTCAAAGTCACAGAAGTTATAAGGTCAACTTCTTTGTTTCTAGCAATTGCAAAATCTGTGAGAAGTCAGAGCAAATAGAAGCACAAAGGGAGAAAAGTACAAGATTATACCCATTTCAGTACAAGGTGGTTGGAGATACTGTTTCTTCCCATGCTTATAGTAGACCTGAATCTGCCTTGCTTTACTTAGAAGTATTGACATGCCCTTTTCACCAACAAAAACAACTAGTTCTCCTTTTCATTCTCTTCCTTTTGGAAAGAACCAGGCAGGCAGCTGTTAAGCAGTGATGGCATGCATGATTGATGTCAGCAAACCCAAGTGCCAATGACTAATCTTTTCATTCAAAAGTACATATGCTATAGCTTTCCATTTGATACTCTATTAACAGAGGCAAAGATAGATTAAAAAACTAAAGCAAGAAAAAAAACTGCAAAGGCAAATAGAAACCCCACTAAACAGCCATCCAATCTGGAGAAGAATCTAATCAAAGGCTGTGAGAAGTCCCATGACAAAACATGGCAATAATGCAAAATGTCAGAAAAAAATGGACTGCTGAAGGCCACCTAGAGAATAATTTACATGAATACTACTTAAGAAGTGCCTAGAAAATGTGTGGCCTCTTCATCATTTCCAGTAAGTTCTTCAGGATCCATACAGTGCTTCTTGGTGCCCTGCCTACAGATAAAAATTCTTTATTCTCCATTTACAGCAGGTTTTTGTTTTAACAACAAAAAAAAAAAAAAATAAAAGGTCAACATCAAGATTATGGGTAACTAACTGTTCCCTGCTGGGTTTACACAGGCATTTCAGGATGGTTAAACAGAGTACTTCCTCCCCGAAGTTAAGTCAGACAAATCTACTGCTGCAAAGGACATGCTGTCAGCCAGTAGCTACAGCAAAGCAGCAACTGCCTCTACCATCTTACCTGCATGAACTATTACCTTCAACTTTCTTTACTGTTAGTT
>WEKY01015097.1:3692-21116 GCA_013390045.1 Picathartes gymnocephalus
TTGTTTTTTATCTTTACTTGGTCTGATTTTTTTTCCTATAATAAATGGCCAACCAAGTAATGAGTTACAGTGTTCTTATACACCCCTCTTCTGTGTATACATATTTTAGATATTAGGACTGTCATGTGTCCATAACTGAGATTTATTATCTATGCACTGCAAATATAGTTCCACATCTAGTCCTGGATTTGGGCTCACTTAACCTAATTATATCAATCAAATATTAAGCCTCCTTGGAAGCAGGTCTAAACAAAATGTAGTTCATTTTCTTGTGGATGCTGGTAATGATGGGAATGCCTCACCATCTGGGTCTCTTCAGGTTGTGATCTCGTCAGATCTCATATGGTAAGAAGATTCTGGCCTGCATAATAATTGGTTGGGAACTTTCCAAAGAAAATCCCAGGTGCTAAGGAAAGTAGCACTGAGGATTCAATATTTGGCAGTCTTCCCTCTGTTCAGTAGCAGACCACTGTCTCAGCATAATATTGAGAAACCATTTGGTAACTCAGTGTGCCAGCTTCCAGGGGGGACACAGTCAGAGCAGACAAGACTTGCAGTTAGAAAATACCTAGGGTACTTCTTGCAATATGAGGAGACAAAATAGCATTTTTGGATATAAACCAAAGATTTGCTTGTGCAGTAAACTGCTAAACTGGCTGGGAGAATTTGGTACATGCCATTGCAAAGTCTGTTTTAAAGCACTGAATGAACAACATTAACACAAAAACTTGCTTGAAATATTCGGGGACAATTCATGAAAATTACTCTGGACTATTGCTGGCATTAATTCCTAGTTACTACTGCTGGCATTCTTCCTAGAAAGATAGGTCAGAGTTTTTAGATGCAGTGTAATTGGATTACTAGGCACCCTTAAAATAAGTAATTTAGTTAAAAGAAACAGCTCCCATCAGATCAAGGAGTAGCCAGGGAGATGAAATGCCTGATCTGTCTTCGTGTTCTGTTAATACTGTGCCTGTGGCAAACCATTTGCAAAGAAAACTTATCAGGATACAGTTTGCATAACCATTTTTAATCTATTCACGTGGTGTTTCAATGAGTACCTTTACATGCATTAGTTTCTGATATACAATGGGCTTTAATTAATAGTTACTATATTGCTTGCAAATAAAATTTTATCAGGGGAGAAAAAGTGTCCTTATTATGGCTAAGCACTATACATACTCTTATCAAAGGGCTGACTCTTCTGTAAGAGAATTTTGTGTTTATAAAGGCAGCCTTCAAGACGACATTGCTATCACTCTTGCAGAGACTGGAAAACCACAGAATCAATTCGGTTGGAAAGGATCTCCAAGATCATCAAGTCCAACCTTTGATTGACACCACCACCATGCCAACCAAACCACAACAGCACGTCCAGTGGTTTCTCGGGAAACTTCTGGAAATGGTAACTCCACCACCTCCCTTGGTCAGCCCGTTCCAGTGTCGCTTATGTAATATGCAAATGCATATTAAATCCATATTCAGTGCAAAATTTGTAACAAATAAGTTATGTCACAAACAGAAATAACACGCTTCTGTTTTAGACCTTAAAGTGCACTTTGTGCACTTAATGTAACCATGGTCCTGATGCAAAAGTTGTGTATAACCATTTAATCACGTTCTGTGTAGCATTATCTTCACAAAAAGACAATAAATTAGGGCTTCCCTTTCCAAATGACTGAATACTAGTCTTTATCATTCAATAACATGAATTTCAATATGGTAGGGCTGGCCATCTTTTTTTTTTTTTTTTNGTGTTTTTTTTTTTTATTTTTTTTTTTCCTGGATATACACAAACCTACATGGAATTGAAAATTTGGAGTGTAATTGGGGATTCTAATGTATCCTGGATTTAACATTTAGTAGACCATTTACTTGACAGCAGCACAGTGAGCACAACTCTCAAGGACAGACAAAACGAAGAGTACATGTTTTCTGTATGTAAAGGTGACCCATAGAAAAAACAGATATTTAAGGCATGAATTATCATTAGCTTCATAAGTTCACCACTTCTCTGGATTTCATGCATGTATTATAGAAATAATTGTTCAGGGGGAAGCAAATTAAACATAATTTTAGCCTTTCCATACTTTTTGATTCTTTCACTGAGTATACTCTAAGCCATGCCACTAACAGCTTCTCCATGTGTTTCTCTAATCACCTTGACCTAAAGAAGAGGGAAATGAGAGATAAATATGCAGTGGAGTATCATTTTTTGGCAATAGTATTGCTGTTATATTTGAAAATTATTGTTATATGTGCACTTCCTCAAAATAGATGTTGCTCTGTATTTATATTAAGAAAGAACAAAGTGAGACATACCATCATAGAAAGAGTTGCTGAAGTTTGTGACTGTTCCTCAAAATGCTCATTCTTATCCTTCCATTTTTTCCTTGTTAAAAATAATATTGTTCTTGTCTCTCAGAAAAAGAAATCAAAGTTAAGGTTTGTCATCTTATTAAAATCAAAGAAAAAAGGCAGAGAAAAAAATTACACTTTCCTTGGTACCAAAACTATTTGGAACTGTAACATTTTCAAGTCATTAAGTTGCATATGCATCATGGAATTTCATATTTGAGTAATTAATCTCAAAAGCTGAAAAAAAGGCAAGACACCCTGTAAAAGAGGAGTGCTGCTCTGACATCACTGTCTTTTCTCTTTGCCCCTGCTTTCCAGTGAAGATAAAAAATTAAAGGCAGCTGAAGTCCTTCTCTCTATTCTACACAAGACTCAATAAAAGTAACAAGTCTCCATCCATCCCTGTAAATTTTCTTCAGAAATTGGATCCCAGATTAGCTCAGAATAAAGACCTCTCACTGAAAATGAGCATTGAAAGTGTTTCTCCTGCTTTCCTTACACTTCCCCTTTCTACCTCCCAAAAATGAAAAAAATTGAGTCTATGACCCTAAAATATAGTGAAACATGATAAATCACATTCCAACAGCTAGAAACTGATCCCAAACAATAAAAGGTGTGAAGGAATAAAAGAAAAAAATCATTAAATTTGTATGAGTGAAAAAACTGCTTGTTCATCTATCATTTTCTTCAATTACTTGCAATTTATTTTATTTTATTTTATTTTATTTTATTTTATCAGTGTGTTTTACTCTTCCCTCAAAACTCTCTGATATGTTCTCCTATCCTAGGATATGAAGCCAAGGGACATGATTAGTCTTCACCTTTCCTCTGAAATTTTTAAGCAGATATTACTGAAATCTGAATAAGAAAAAAACACATTATATTAAATAATTAAGTTTCCTCCACACCTATTATGTCATAATGTTATCAAGTCTCTAAAATACCTTCTAAACACTGGACTTTACAGAAAGGAAAATAGAGAGGAAAAGCACTCCTAATTTTTATCAGTAAAAAAGCAAACACAAATGTTTTTGCTCTTCAAAAAGTATAACTATAAAAACTGGACTAATAATTTTAAAATATATGAGCACAGTAGCTTATGGAAATTAGTCCACTTATAGGCCTTCTTTTTATCTTTTGTGGGCAATTTTTATACCATTAGTTTTGTTAATGAAGCTTTTTATCAGTTTTTACAACCACCACTAATGAAAATAAATGAGACTTAAGAAAAACTAGTCTCCTTAGGAGAAACTAGTCTTGCAGTAAAGAATTGAAAATACACACGAGTCTTCTGTCTCTTTTCAGCATGGACATACAATACTTAATCCATGGTGAATTTTCTGTTGTGCTGGGGGAAGTTGACTGGGTGGGGCTGTTTGCTTGGGGCTGGGCTGGGCATCAGTCTGTGGGTGGTGAGAAATTGTATTGTGCATCATTTCTCTGTTGGGGGGTTTCTTCTTCTCTCTCTCTCTCTTATTTTCATTGTTATTATTACTATTATTATTATTATTCTCAATAACGATAATAATATTGTCATTAGTAGTAATAGCAATGCTAGTAGTATAGTTTTTGTTTCAATTATTAAACTTCCTTTTCTCAAAATATTAATTTTATTTTTTTTTCTGACTCTTCTCCTCATTCTGCTGGGTAGAGTGAGTAAGTGGCTGCATGGTCTTGGCTGCCTGCAGGGGTTAAGCCACAATAATGCTACCTGCCCTCCCCTCATTTTATATCCTGGACATGACATTCTAAGATACAGAATAACCCTTTGGATAGTTTGGGTCATCTGCCCTGGGTATTCACTGACAGAGCATGGGAAACTAAAAAGTCCTCAATTTAGAGTGAGGACTACACAGCAACAGCCACAACACCAGTGTGTTATTTACATTATTCTCACGATAAATCCTAAAAACAGCACTGTGCCAGCTATTAAGAAGAAAATTAACTCTATCCTAGTCCACAACACGAAAATAACCCCCAAAGTTTGTAGCATAATCAAATGAAAAAATAATAAAAGAAAGCTGAGTAAAACTAAGGTTAAAAAAATATAATACTCCCAAAATTCATATATTATGTTACCACCATATGAACACATGATTCTTTGATGCTATTTGCAGATAAACCTCTATCATCTTCATAAGATCATAATTAAAAGATAATATATTAATAGTACTGATAGAAAAGCAGGTTTTTATGGCATGCAGTTTCCATGGAGAACAGAGAGGTACAGTTACAGGTGATGAAACCAGGATGAGACTGTGTTTGCCTTTCCAGGTTAAATAGTTGTCTTCAAAACATGAAAAATTGAAATGCAAAGCACACCTACAGGAAGTCAGACATCACACTGAGGTCTACTACTAAGGACTCACAGCAGTCTCTGGCCACAAATAAGCACTACTAAGTACAGACTAATTCTAAATGGAAGTAAGCAAACATAACCTATAAACAGAGTAACTGCAAGTAGTTCTCAGCTAAGGGTGGGAGTTAATTAGAACTTCTCTAGACACTGACCATTATAATACATTTATTTTTAAAAAGGCGAAATTCAAGGCCTTTTAGGCATTTTATAATTTAGCAACTGAATTTCTCCGTCACATGTGTTATGTTGTTTTATAATTAATAGGCTAAAAAAAAATTGTGTCTCATATTCAGGAAACTGAGCAGGATTGTTTAACCACAAACTTTAATACCTTGGAAGGACAAACATTATGCTTTAAATTTATCAATGTTAATTAATCTTCAGGTTACTTTGGCCCAGATCACAGATAACAAATATGCTTTTCAGAGATACTGATACAACACACACAACATACTGATACCTATGTTCTTTACAGATAAATCAATGCTGTTCAAGACCAGAAAAGTATGCTGCATACCAAAATATATATATATATATATATATAATTTATTTATTCTAAATTAATATTTAGTGAAATTGCTTAAAAGGAAAATACCTCAAACTTATTTTAAGGAATTTGCAAACCAATTGCGGTACCAATTGTGCTATTTTTGAAAGCACAATATCTGAGCCTTTCCCAGGTCATGGATTCAAATCCAAATATACTAACATATTGCCTTCTAGAGTAAATGGGTGTGTTTTTGTTTTTGTTTTTTTTCTTCTTGGAAACAAACTTACATAAATGTCCAAAGAAAGCAACCTGCTTGATTCCTAAAAATAATTGGCATTAGAAATTTCCTAAGACAAAATCTCCTTAGTAGAATTCTGGATAAGAGATGTTTCATAGACTCCTTGCAGAGCAATGTGAACTACATAAAAAAAGTATAAGATATACCATGTTACTTCATGTAATTCCAAAGAAAAAATGTAATTAGTACTTTTGTCTGCAAAAATATGTTGATTAAGCTTCGTACAGGTACATGAACATTTGTTAGCAGTTGCTCAAGGTGACATCTGCTGTGAATCCTCAACTGTGGCATAGTATGCAGATCGTATTTTACTTTCTCAAAAATTTATTTATGCTTCTTATACATTTTAATACACTTTTTATAAATATGTATAATCAAATAGATTTTGTTTACACTTTTTTTTTTCTTCCACTCAGAAACCAGGGTTATTGTACTGTATTTTCAATCCCTCCAGAGTTTTGCTGATGTTTGATGGATTGCAGTGCCACCTCAAAATAAAAGGACTTCCAACGTATTATTTTTTGCTGGCACATTTCAAAAACACTCAGTCCTCCAATTATTTTCCAAGATGAAAATGGCAACAAAATGTGTATCTGATTTGCTAGTAAAATAACACTACAAATCATAGCTACTTCCTTTGTATATGCCAAACTCTTTATTGCACAAGAGAAGACTGGGTTTGTAAAATGGAGAAATTAGGTTTTTTTTCCTAAAAATGCAACTCTGAAAGGGCAAGAGCACACATGAAAAGATTAGATTTTTTTTCCTGAAGTGTTCTTTTTCTGATTGTGCTCCTTTTCTGGGTTTTATTCTTTGGTATGACTTCACAGGGAACCTTTTGATGTATTAATCTGGAAAAAAAAAAGATGGAAATAGTCCAAATGCATACTAAATATTTAAAGACATTAGAAAGGTTTTAGGTCATGCCATGTGGCTCTGGTAAATATTCTTCAGGAGTAAAAGCAAAATACTGTGTTAATGCCATTTCAGAATGATTATGGCTGCTCAGCTGCTGTAGAAATCAGTGGCATAATGGAATTTAAAAGAGCATTGCCTGTTGACACTGCTTTACCCTAGTGGAGCATCTGGCCCTGAGATTATAACTCCATAAAGGTCATGAGATTGAGAACTATAGATCCATAATCAATAAATATTGTATTTTCTAAATACAATTAAGTTTGTCTGAACCATCATCACTGAAAGCAACACATGTTGTGTAGTGATCTTGATCCATCTTCATGGTGTCTCTCTCTGGGTCATGTGTTCTGTGATGTCCTGCCATAACAGACAAGACAGTGATACTGAACTATGACAAAGGCTTCGAAAACGTACCGCTGAAAGAGATTACCTGAGATATGGAACAACTTAATGGAGCAGAGAAGAGTTTAAGTAGGCTGTAACCTTTCCAGTAGCATCATCAGTATGCACTCTGTCATGAGAAAAGTAAGTGATATTCAGCCTTTGCATATATATTGCAGGTATCCTGCCCTGTGTCAGACAGGCCGTTCCATGGCCTGCAATCCAAGTCCTTTCCAAGGACATACTACACAAAACTGTACTCTCCATTCTGTATGGAGATCTTAGGCTATATTTGTAAAACATAATGGAAAGAAAAAAGAGCTGTAATTGTCTATTGTAGCATATTTTGTAAAGGGCAGATGAGATGACCCAAATAATTATAGTCTGCTTAGATGAACTTCCATTCTCAACAAATTCTCAGAAAAGCTGATGCAACATAAAAGTACTAAAGAAATAAGGGATGGTGGCATAATTAGTGCCAATCAGCACAGTTTTATGGAAAATAGATCTCATCAGAACTTTTGATGAGGCGACAAGTTCAGTTCACAGAGGAAAGTGTGTTGACATAATATGACTTCTGTAAGGGCAGTTGTCTCCACAACATTCAGATTAAAAATTAGCACTACGCAAAATTCCCTGTAGTACATAATAATCATTTGAAAAACTTGTTCAATGGCTAATCTCAGAAAACAGCTGTTAATTGGGAACTATTATGCAAAAAAGAAATTTTTAGTGGGATAGTGCAAAGATCTTGATCTATATAATATTCATTATTCCAGAATTTACACATTCATGTTAGCAAAAATTTGCCATTAAAAAAAAAGGTGGAACGATGAACACTCATGAGAGGCAGAGATTGTTAAACGTATAACTGTATTACAGAGCAAGGAAGATTTTCAAAATAATACATTTTAATATCTTAGAACAAGGAAGAAGGAACACACATCACAGATTTTCTGATTAATGCCTGAATTTTGGAATCATAGAACCGTAAATCACTGACTGGTGGGAGTTGGAAGGGACCTTAAAGATCACCCAGTTCCAGTACCTCTCCCATGGACAATAACACCTTCCACTAGACCAGATTGCTCGGAGCTCCTTCCAACCTGACCTCCAACACTTATGGGCAGGAGGCATCCACAATTTCTCTGAGCAACCTGTTACAGTGTCTCATCACCCTCACAGAAAAGAATTTCTTCCTGAAATTGAATTTAACCTACTCTATTTCAGTTTGAAACCGTTCCCTGTTTTCCTTTCACTACATGCTCTTGTAACATCTATCACATCTTTCTTGTAGGCTCCCTTCAGGTACTGGAAGGCCACAATTAGGTCACCCTGAAGCCTTCTCTTTTCCAGGCTGAACAAACCCAATTCTCTTAGCTTTTCCTCATAGGAGAGGTGCTCCATCCCTCTAATCAACGTGGTGACTTCCACTGGACTTGCTCCAACAGGTCCGTGTCCTTCCTGTGCTGGGGACCCCAGAGCTGGATGCAGCCCTGCAGGTGGGGTTTCAACAGAGCAGAGCAGAGGGGCAGAATCCCCTCCCTGGCCTTGCTGCCCACGCTGCTCTGAATGCAGGCCAACATACCTTTGGCTTTCTGGGCTGGGCCATGTCCAGCCTCTCATCCACCAGCACCCCCAAGTCCTTCTCGGCAGGGCTGCTCTCCATCTGCTCATCCCCAGCCTCTGTTGATACTCAGGGTTGCCTCAACCCAGGTGCAGTACTTTGCACTTGGTCTTGTTAAACCATGCAATTCCCAGGGACCCAATTCTCCAGAGTGCCCAGGTCCCTCTGGATGGCATCCTGTTCTTCAGGTGTGTTGACAACACTGCTCTGCTTGGTGTCATCTGCAAATTTGTTAAGGGTGCACTCAATCCCTTCATCTATGTCATTAATGAATATATTAATTAGCACAGGTCCCAGTATAGGCCCCTGAGGGACACCAATTGTCAGTGATGTCCATCAGTACTCTGAGCCATTGATCACTACTCTCTGGATGCAACCATCCAACCATTTTCCTATCCTTCTTAACAATCCACTCACGAAATCCATCTTTTTCTAACATAGAGAGAAGGAAAATCACTCTCAGGAAGGATTTTGAGATCCAAAGTGATCAATGAACTAAAATTTTCAGAATCAAATCATGAAAAAGAAAATAGAAATCCCTGAACATATATGTAAGATGTCTGTATTTGAATGGAGCTTTTTATTTACCCTATTCTTTACGTTACTGAGACAATTACTGGGAAACAGCTCTCATCTCACTTTCAAATGGAATTTGAAAAGCAAAAGGTATTGTGTGAATAGCTCAGAAAGTTATTCTGGATTAGGGAATTCTGAATGAATTGCAGTGAGAAATCTAAGAATTTTAATGTATATAACTTAGCTTAGTCATTTAATAGTAATTTTAGAGTTGAAATTTGGTAAAGATGATACAGGACAAGTAGTACAAGAAGGAAGGCAATATAAATATGAACAGAACATTTCTGACAAGACACTGAGTTTAGCAGACAAAGGTATAATAAGATGCACAGGATGAAAGTAGAAGCTAAATAAATTCAAATGAGATAGGAGCACTGTTTTAACCCCAGAGATACCTACTCAGTAAAACAGAGAACAATGGATTTTCCATCACTTTAAATCTTTTCAGACTACAATGGGTTTCTTTCTACAAGATAAGAGAAGCTCCATCAGAACCTGAAAAATTACTTAGTGAAATTCAAAGGACTATGTTATTCAAAAGATCAAACTAGAGGATCATAACAGGCTCTCAGAGTCTCAAAACAGATTACTTACATCTCTACTTAAGTGTATGTAATTTTAAACAGAAGAGTTGTAGCAAGTGTAAAAGCAAGATTGTCCTAATATTTCAAGAAATACCTTTGACCCTTTCACTATTTCCCCACAAAATACGGATCTACTTTCTTCCTCAGTAAGAGTTACCATTCTAATGACTTTTTCTTACAGGCAATATATCTGATGAGGCAAAGCAGAGCCAAATGAAAAGATTTTCCCATTAAAAAGAACCACAAATCCATGAATATAATATTTTTGGTAAGATATGTCCCATTATTTTTAAATTGGGTTACTTAAATGCATTATCTTTACAGTAAAAAAAAAAAAAATCTATTTCCCCCTCATTTAAAATAATTTTATGGCTCTTAATGTGCAGCATCCAAGATCTCTTGTAATACTTTTAAACTCCTTTTTTTCCTTAACTTCTTTTCTTTTCACATACTAAAATGTTCAAAAGCAGGTGGCTGCCCTCAGTATTATTACACTTATTACATTATAATTACTGAGAATATTCTCAATTTAAATTTATGCCTGCAAGCTTTGAAAAGCATTAGATAAACAAGGTGTATTTTAATGAACTTTATTATTGATCACAATTTTTGTCCTCAGAAGTAAAAAATTCACCTCATATTCTGATGAAAACTTCACCTCATATTCTGATGAAAACTTCATTGTTCTCTATGGTCTTCAAGGTAAAAAGAGTATGCTAATGTATTTCAACAAAAAGATGTGCTACAACAGATCTGCACATATCTATTGCAACCCTCAATATGCGATACTAGAATTACAAAAGACTAAATACATGGCTCCAATTTTAATTTTTCTAAATGTTTGCTAGATAAAAGAATAAAGTAACAAAATTCAGTATGGAAGAAGAAACAGTGCCTTCTTTTATGAAGCCACTACCCAGGCAAAGATTTGTTGAGATAATTTACATCCTTTACAGCTCAGAACTGTCAGTAAATGTGTCTCCAGATTGACGTCTAATAATGCTCACAGAACTTTAAAAGTATAATTCACTAAATAATACCAATGATTAGACAAGGAAAAGACTTTAATGCCCCTATGCCTGTTCATCTATTTGTACCAACAGTTTAATGAGGCAACAAAAAAGGAACATACACCAATTTTGTCAATACCCCAAAACATCAGACCTGTTAAAGAAAAATATTATTTATTTTTCTGCATAGAATATCTTATAGACCAGTTTTTATTACCTTAAGCCTGCCCCCTACATACTTCTTGTGCTAGTATGTACAGCACACAAGCCACCTCATGCACAACAACATCATTCTCACACAAACAAACAACCCATATCCAGAACCCTATATCCATTACTTGAACTACTATCTTGAACTGTGTCTTAAGCAAAGAGATGAAACATGCAAACTTCTTTATTACATGACTTGTTCAAGAAGACTTTGACTAATTCCACCAAACATTTCCTCTCTCTTGAGGCTGATGATTAAGTTCCACTTTTGGCTGTGAGATATCATCCTATGCTAAAAAAAATTATTGCAATTTTAGAAGAAGAAATCTGAAAGTAAAAATTCACATAATATTTAATCTACATGAAAATATATTCAGTGGACTTTCCAATACTATGCATTTTTTTGCCACAAGTGATATTTATGTCAAAAGTGCTAAAACCTTACATTCCATGAAAAAGAAAAATTTTGGTGTTAACCACCAAATCAGTTCTCTGAAAATATTTAGATATTTTTAGTGTTGCACCATTAGTATACCAAAAATTTATTCTTCTATTTTGCATATGTCAAAAAGATTTTTAGCAGTCCAACAAATTACTAACAATTACCACTAAGATGCAGATAGTTTTCCCAGTTACTGCAGCATTTAAATGTTATAGCCTAAATCAGCAGAGGAGGCATCATTTTATCTTCTGCCATCGTAAGTGCATTGCATATTGGAAAGCCTAAATAAAGCCATGAAATGACCTATTATAAGCCAAGCTCTATAAATGTAGTTTTTGATGGCTTTTTATATATGATGGCTTAAAAAAATTACAACATTTTAGCATTAAATTCAAGATCTAATTAGTAATCACTGGTACATTTTTTCAAATAGTAAAAATAACACTTTCTTCAGAAAAATACAGTAGTGTGACTTATTACGATTTTCTTCTAGCCTAATACTTATTATTTTATATACACATTTATTTTAAAAGTTTTGCCTATCATTTAAGCTGTGCAATTAATGCCAAGGTACTGAAAACAGAAAAGACTCTTAATTCAATGTTTTCAGAATTTTATCGTCATTAGGTTTTGTTTGTTTGTTTGTTTGTTTTTAACATCTCCATGAAATTATAAAAAATAAATTGAGATTCCTCCTAAACCAGCCTACAGTGTATAGTAGGCTATGTAGAGTCTACTAGTGCTAGTCAAAGCATGGCTTTTTTAAAGGTAATGCAGTCAGTTTCTAGTAGGGAAATGGACTGAAAGCAGTATTTCCATCTTGGGGAGCTAATCTGTCACAGATGGAGCACTCAGCTCTAGCATAAAGCTCACAATTTAAAATCATCCATGTGATGCCATCTGGTAGTAGAAATATCTAGCATTAGATGGGTTAATGGCTTCCTTTTTTCCTGGTGTTCCACTGCAGCCTTCTGATTGCACATTACAACATAACTATGGAAAGTACATGACAGAATAGGAAAAACAAAGGAAAATATAAAGTGTCCATAAATTACATTTTTCATAAGAATTTTTATTACATTCTGTGCTTAAAAATCTAGAAATCAGAAAACAATTTCCCTTTATTCTTTTAATATCGTCCTTTAAATCTCATATTGTTTGGATTCAATGTCAGTATAGGTTATTTGCCTTGTTTTTCTGTGTAGACTGAAGAAATTCCAAGCAAAAGAATTTTTTAAGAATAAATTTGACTTATCTGGAAGAAGGGAGTTTAAACAGCTTATAATCATCAAATCAGTTTCTTGTTTTATGCATGCAGTTCTTATTACATTATTTTCATTAAGGTAAGAAAAACCCTGAATGCTCTCAACAGTATTTTAGAATGTGCATTGATTTGGATAAGACATTGCCTTTCTTGAAAATTAAGCATGTTCTTTCAGTGACAGGTTTTAATGAAAGTGTAATGTTTCAAGAAATGATAGGAATCCACAAAAAGTAGATACGTTTCACTTGCAATATTATACCCTTTGCATTTATTAGGATATACATTTATTAATATTTTTTGGTGTCTGATGATGATGATTACAAATGCTTCATCTGGCTTAAAACATTAAGTTGCCTAAAACTGTCTTGCTTTCCTGAGAAAATGCAATACTTGTTACTAACTCCATTAAGATTTAAATGAAAAGATTAGTGTGAACCAGTGAAAGAAAAATCCCCACAACAATTAAACAAGTTCACAACACAGTAGCTGCAGGTGAGCATTAAAATTAAAAAAAAAAAATAAAAAAATCATGGTTGTTGCTCCTGTATTAGCTGTTACTACAGAAAAAGTATTATTACTGTTGATTCAACAAGGCTCTGAATTGTTTAGTGTGCATGCAGAAATGCTAGCTCCTTTAGTTAATCCTCACTGTGCTAATCCCCTTGGAATGAAGCATTTATCACCTACCAAACAAGTGTAAAATATTTCAGTCCAGAAGGATTATCACCACTGTCTTCCTCTCAGCCTTACTGGAGCAGAAGAGGAGAGGGGAGGTAGGCAGGCAGAGTGATTCATCAGCTACAAACAAAAATCCAATTCCTAGAAAATTCCTAAATAATTTGGTCCAGTTGTCTTTACCCCTCAGTTTTTTATGACGATTTTTTTTATTGCTATTTGAAGAGGACAATATTTACAGGCAACAAATCAGAATATATCCTATTTACTGAAAATCAAAACACATGGGAACAATAGCCTAAGCTGAAACTACAGCCCTGACATTGTAAATGTGAAAAAAGATACTCCAGGAAAATATTCCTTACTGCAAGAAGTTGTGACAGTCATTCATCCACCATGAAACCAATCTAGCATCCCTCGTTCCTTCTTAAACAATGCCATACATTATTTTCTGTTACAAATGAACAGAACTGGTTGTATTACCAAATACTTGAGTTCACTGTGGTTTAAGTCATTAAACCACATTACTTGCCTGATGATCTGTTCCTTTCCCAGCAAGTTTTAACATTATTTTTTCAATGTTGAATTGAAGATTTCAAAGAACTAGTCACATAATAGATCTACTTCATAAGTGGTAACAGGTAATTTAGAGGCATTTATCATCAGGGCCAACTTGTCCTATCAGCTACTTTGCAAAATACAAAGATTGTGAGCTTGTTCTGCAATTCTACCTAGACCCTTAATTTTGGGAAGCCTGAAGTTCTTGATATACTCAACTGTTTCTGCCACTTTATTTTATTCATCATTTTTGCTTGAGCAGTGCTGAATATTCTGCTGGAGAAAAGGTTAGCACAGACCTTGTTAGGATACATTGACCAATTCTACCCTCGTGGAAATTCTTTCTTCATTTTCTATTTTTTGTGTCCTATCTGCTAACTGATTACCAAATAATATTATAATTTAAAAAATAAGTTAAAAGGGGAATAAGTAGCATTTTACTTGGAGAACATTACAGCAAAATACCCAGCTTTCTACCTCATAACATTTGCATCACTGAAATGACATTACTCTCTAGGTGTTCTTCCCCATGGAAAATCCTCAGGTCTCCTGGAGGTGTACCTGTAGTTGGAGGCCATACTGGGCTGAAAAATAATCAATTTTCCGATAGATTTCCCCTTACTGATGCTTCTGATAAATTGTCTAATGCTTAAGTGTTTGTGATTGCTAAAGGTCTCATCATATTTTTGTAGAGAGGCATTGGCCTCTGTACGAAGGTAGATGACCAGAAGCATTTAATCATATTCTGCATATCTAAATTCTTTTTCTGATGATATCTCTCTTCTTCTCTAACTTAAAAATGATGGTTCATACCTCTGTCTTCAGATATTGCTATTGTTCAGCTACAGATTATGTGATTTCTATATCTGTTGTTTACAATTGTTCAAAATACACTTATGCCTAAGTATAAATCAGACTTTCTTTTTCCTCCCTGAAATTCTTGTCAAAAAAAGTCAGCTGTACTTCATTTCATGCCATAGGTATGACTACTAAACTTCCTTTTCTCAAAATGATTTTCCGTAGCATTTATCAGGGAAAATCTCCTTTTCCATAGGAAAATATGACACCTTAAAAAATGACAAGCAGAAACTTTCAGTGAATCAGTATACATTTAAATTGATTGCTATTGTTCTTCATGGTTTAAGACAGAATATTTGTTTTAGGAACTTAGAATATTGTACAAATGTTTAGCTTGCATAATACCTAAAGTAAATATGATTTAATAACTTTAAGCAAGTGTCACTGAAATTCTAAAAGAATCTTGTTCAGTTTATCATCCTCTTTTTTCCCATTTCCTCTGTGCCACAAAAAAATAAATGAAACATAGATATAAAGATTCATTTAACCCAGAGGACTGCATTGTGTACCAGTTTTTTATCTTTACTTAAGTTGGTAAGTATACTGCTCCAGAAAAATATTGTTCATATCACTTCTATAACCTAGAATGCAAGTGCAACAAGAAAAAAATGTGCAGTTACAGATGCATGTACTTAATACAAAACAGACTGAAATGTTGATCTGTTCTCAGAGTCTGTTTTCCAGATCTGACCACCCAAAACTTTTGCCCAGGCAAAAGTTTTGCAGGCAAAAGATTGAAGACCATTACAAGGACCCTGCCACATATTTACTACCAGTATTGTTTCAGTGACTGTCATGCTTGTAAACCCAATATGCCAAATAGATTTGTGTAATTCAATTATAATAAACAAATCAGTAAAAAACAAAAAAATATTTTGGACCAAACTGTCAGTCATTCGGTGAACAGTTTCTAAAAAAACCGATTTTTTTTTTCCATAAAGTTCAATAAATAATTTGAATATACTAGTATGATAAAGTTATTACAAACATTAGCACAAGAAAGATTAATTATATTGTTGACTAGCTGCCTTATTAGCAGTAGGCTGAAGATGTACTGAGAAAGGGAAAAATTCATACCTGAGAAAACTTAATGGGACCTGTTTCTATGATCAAGGCTTCAAGGAATTCCACCACATGAACAGGACTAGACATGGTGAACCAGCAGAGTGGGGTGTCTCCACTAATACTGTGAGGCACGCGAGGAACACTGATTTAACCTCACTATGGTGGTGCCCTTTTCATGCAGGCAGCTGCAAGCACCTTTGTTTTACAGTAGCAAGAACTGACACCAAAAGCTGAGGTAAAAGCCATGATTTGCAGGAAATCTGAGTCAGAGCTGAAAAGAGAACTTGAATCTCCCAAGGTCCAGGAAAAGTGATTTGAACTACAAAGTCATGTTCCTGTTCTGCAGTTAAATAACTGGCTTATTCGGTGAGCAGATGATATTTAATAGGTTAATAAAGGTTTGCTTCTTCATGTACATATTCAGATCCCCCAAGATTTGCACATCTTTTGTATTCCAGTTTCATTGAAATATGAAAGCAAAAAACCAAGACAGAACTCATACTATTCATCATATGTCTATCCGTGTTTTGTGATGATAAGTACAAGTACATCTCCTTTCACTAAATCTAAATTAACAACATTTTGGTGAGGATGAAAATTATCTGTGCATGCCTTACATAGTGTCAGTTTAGACACTGAATGCTTTCATGATGCATGCTCCACAACATGATTTCCATATCAATGAAACTAAAATCTTCTCTCCTATTATGAAATTGTTTTTGATGTGCAGAATTCTCAAGACATCATCATGCTTTTAGGGATGAAACTTGACACTTTGAGAAGCCCTGGAAGAGTCTGTGTCAGCTCCTGGCCTCATTGTAGTAAATGGAATAAAAAAACCAAAAACCCATGCATTGACTTTAATAGGGACATGATCTCACCTGAAGTTTCCGACAAAAAAAAAAAAAGCAAAAAGAAAAACTGAACTAATTTAAAAAAAAAAGCTGATGGAACAACTGCAGAGCATCAGAAAGACAGCTCTTGTTTTTACAGTTTTAGAAAAGTGAATTGGTACCTGATCCTGAGGTTCTGTAACTAAATTGTTAATCCATCAATCCCTGTGCATCTACAAAACATGAGTTTTCAAGAGCAATTAACACTAAAATTACTGTCCTTCTTGTGCAACAGATGATTTGGTTGTGGTGGCTTTGGTGAGGCAGAACAGTAGATACGACCTAATTTATTCCAGTTTATGACACTGGGATGTGTGATGTGCCTTATATACAGAGAAAGTGCATAGTGCATGTAAATCACCAGAACAACTTCCATAGCTGGTTTAAAAACTGTTCACCAAAAAGTATTCATCAGTATTTGGGTGTTAAGCTGAGAAAAGGTTTTAAGAGGAAGGTCAGTGTCCACTCCATATTCAACTCAATTAATATATTCAGTAATGACTTGGGTGATAGAATTTAACACTGTTTATATTGTGCAGAAAAAGGATAGCAAGTGCTGCAGAGGGCAGATCTTAGCAAATTTAAGGACAACAAAGTGAATTAAATAAAGAAAAGAGCAAAGTGCTTCTTGTAGGCAGGAGAAATCAGACAGAAGGAGAGTAAGTAACATTTGGCAAGGTAATACATTATGGCAAAGAGAACTGCAGAAGATTGTAGTAGTGACTTAGAAATGAAAACCAACACTGTACCATTGGGCAAAATACAGAAAATCTCATTCAGTAACACTTATTGGCAGTTTTATAATAAAATACTAAAGGTCCTATAGGTCACATTTACCAGGTGCTGGTGAAGTCAACT
>WEKY01015098.1:5761-25485 GCA_013390045.1 Picathartes gymnocephalus
ACCCAAAACAAACAACTAGTCACCTTTCTGATGAAATATAGACTATCAAATACACATCAGAGGTTAGTAATGCTTGTTCTCCATAATTGCCCTTACATTCAAATGCATACAGTCCATAAAACTGATTTTCTAATCTCAGTAACAGAGTTTAGAAAATTATTTCCCTCTCAATTCCTTTCTTTGTTCTGGTTGGACGACATTTGTTACAAACAAATTTGAAGACTGCATTTTTTTCTAATGACACATTGCACTTTGCAATGCAGAAAAAGGTATTTTTGGTTCATTAGACTCAGTAGTAGTGCTAGTAAACAAAAGGCTAAAGGAAAGGAAGAGGCATGTGTTTGGGGAAGGAGGCAGTTAAGTGTCATCATCCTTCTAACGATGTTGAAGCTGGCCATTTTTACTGGTAAAATGCCCAGAATGCCCAAATTTCCCTTGTAGCAGTCATAATCCAGAATTGTGAGTTAAAAAATAGAACAAAAACATTGCCTTGTGAAGCATTGACATAATTTACAGATATATGGTCCGCTTTGAAAAGGAGTAAGTGAGAAGCCCTTTAAAACCCTAGAAAATCACAGGAGAAAGTAGTCTGTTGCTGTTTCAAAAGACTTGTGTTAAGTTTGCCAACAAGGTAGTTTGCTATGAGAAGGCAGCAAATACATATCAAGAAATGAATCAGAAAGCTGATTGTTCCTGGGGATTTTAATGATGTTCATAGTCCAGTGCTGCAGAACAACTAAAATCTTCTGCACCTTGCTGAAGGTAGTTCTGTTAAGTTTTTCTCACTCACCAGATTTAGCTGAACTTTTCATTCAGGTAAGGCCAAATTGGTACTGTGCAACTTTGCAGCCCACTCATCCCCTCATTTGCCCTAATGAGGGCCTTCAGAATGTGTCTGACAATGGAAAATGAAAGGTGGGATTATAGGTTGGTTGGAGGAAAAATATTTTTAAAAAAAAAGGTTTAGGATTTAAGCCATTAAGTATGAATTGTATTTCTAGATGCTACGCTCTATTAATATGAGTAACTATGCTCAAGTGTAGAATATAAGACTGTAACTTTCTATCCAGTAGATGTTTCATATGCAAGATATTTTGCCTGACATTACCAAAAAGCCAATAAATATTTTTCACAAACTTCAGCTTTTCCAAGGAAGAGGTTGGCTTTTTCTTAGTTTTTTTTTTTCTTTTTTAAACGCGGGATCACTGAATATCATGTTGACATGTTTTCCACTTGGAATTGATTTATTTTAGTTGGATCAAGTCTGTATCTACCAAAACCAGTTAATCTTAAAAAAACCCAAAAACAACAAAGCAACAAAAAACTTTTGAAAGTGTCTTCAAGGACAGGGAAACATGAGCATCTGGGTATTTTTATTAGTTTGGGAACACAAGACATGTAGCTTTGTGTCTCAGAGAGATAAGGAAAATAGAACAGAGACTTGAACCCAGGTCATTAAAGCCCTAAGATAACACTTTAATCACTGTACCTATCCATCCTTTGGAAGAAGATTATTAATGCAAGTATTTTCATCTTCTGCTTTTAAAAGTTTGTTTTCTTATAAGGTAGCAATACACCTCAGTGGAGAGTTCTGCAACTTCTGCCTGGATTTAGAACAAATTAAGCAGTAGGTTCATTGTGTTATCATTGCCAAAATCTGTCAGGCTGAATTCAGTTTTGCTTTATCCTGAAAAAGAAAGGTTAGTCCATTTGATAATAGAATCCATATCCCTGTATAAATGTTTTCCTTATATGGTGGAAATATGGATAATTCTGGCTCATTCAATTTATTTCTGGAGATATGAAACACTAAAGGCCAAATATTGAGACACCTATATGGTCAGGTTAATAAAAAACACATGGTTTTGTAGGGTGAATGCAAGGTGAATTTGGCTGTAAAACTAACTAACTCTGGGAAGTGTTAAGTATGTTTTTAATGTAAAAATAAACACAGTTTTATGAGGGGGGAATAAAATAAAAGTTTTGAAAGGAGAGCACAGTAAAACTAGAGCTTAACAGACTAACCGTGTTCTTAGTGCTGTTAAACAAAACTATGCATATCAGTTTGCATAGATGAACTTTGCGGTACCAAGATTTAGTTCATAAGAACCTTATGAAACATTGTGATGTAATGTTTGGTAGAATGTGGTATTTCAGGTATAGTCTATATGGACAGTTATGCTTGTCCATAGATTGGTAACTGTGGAGATCTTGCCATATATAGCAAACAAAAACCCAAAGTAAACAAAAAACATCCTCATTTTGTCATGTCAGAAATCTAATCTTGTGTTTTTCTTTTTTTTTGCCCCAGTGGAGAGGTCCAGGGACAATGAAACCTGGTTGATTCTTTATAACCTTTAAATGGTTATTAAGCTAGAATCACCATGGCTTGGTAAGGATAAATGTGTAAACAAGGAGAATTGAAGAAGAAGAAGCCAATATATATTACCCATTCATCGTGACATTGATTCTAAATAGAATTTCTTAAAATAGGTACTCAGAAGTTATGCAACCACAACTGGGTTTAAGAGAAGAGTGTACCAGAGTCATTACCTGTAAATTCAAATTTAAGTTATTGGTCATCATTTTAGTAACAGATATTAAACCATTACTCTTTCAACAAATCAAACCAAAGCAAACAAAAAAAACCCAAAACAAAACAAAAAACAAAACAAAACAAAAAAAAACCCAAACAAAAAACCAAAAAAAAAACCAAACAAAAATCCCAAACAAACAAAAAAACCCCACAAAAAACACAACAACAACAAAAAACCAAACCAACAAACAAACAAAACCCGCCAAAAATAGAAGAAAGAAGAACCCTAAGAAGGTTTGTGATCTCTATGTCCCTGAATCTAGCCTTTAAGGAATAAAAGAAAAAGAAAGTATCTCAAACTGTAATGAAATGAAATTTATTTTGCAGGCACTGGGCCCATGCCATTTCATTTCATTACCAGGATACGCTGAGCGGGCTGGAATCAGCAAGAACTACAGGCAATGCAAGCTGATGATAAGCATTTCATCATGGCCCTAAACATATTAAATTTTTAGCAATAAATTTTATCAACACCATCTTCATGGCTGGATAACATTTTCCCCCCCTTCTTTCTTTACCCCACTCTCCCCTCCCCATTCACTTTTGCTCTGCAAATACAGCTTGTACTTGATGGTTCTGAAAACAATTTTTTAAGAAATCAATAACTAAAAAAAAATTTACAATTTAGCTAGTCCAGTAATTATCCTTCAGACTATTGCCTCTACTTACTGAAAATGGGAAAATAAAGTTACAGTGTGAGTAAGGGTAACATAGACTAACTCATTAGTTTTTGTGACAGTCCTTAGATTTTCTCCTAAAACTAAAATACGTCCCAGGGAAAATATATTTCGTTGAAGACCTCATTCCCAGACATTTTGTCTTCATGGAATACTGATATAGAAAAAGGAGGTATAATGCTAAAAGAAAAGGTTGTAGATTTGATATTTCTAATAATATAGTCAATAAAATGTCACCAATTTCCAAAGGCTGCAATGGTGACATGGCCAAAACCCAGAAGTTCCTGAGGATCAGGACCAGGAGAAAACTTAATCTACTGAACTACCCAGATGATATCTCAGTAATCAATGACAGACCAAATGGGAGCATATAGCTGTGAAACAAAGGGAACAGGTGATGATTTCTGTTTAGTCTAGAAAAGGTCTCCTTTCTGTGCACTAGTCTGGATAACTGTGTAGCATCTTTAATGAGAAAAAGGTGCATATTTAAGCACTCTCAAAGCATAAGAAACCTGGGGCTGGTTAGAGAATAATTAGTTTCAAAAGCAACTCCAGAGTAGCTCAGGGTAATCCTAATTGTATTAATAATGAATTCTGTTCCTACATAGTTCTACAGTATGGCTTATCACCGAAAATGTGGTTTTAAGCAAATACATTCTTTAAGTTTTGCCTGATATTTAATATTGACTGAGTGGTCTGCTGGGGAAGAAGACCACACTCACAGATATGTTGACTGGTAAAGCCAGCATGTTTAATATCAGGCTATTACTCAGGAAAACCTGAAAACTCAATACAGTGCTCCTTCATTAACCTGTACAAGCTTGTTTTGAAGCTTATAGTGCAAGAATCTAGGGGACAAGAAACAGTTAGTGATTATATTTGTACAAGCAATCACTGGTCATATAGCCATACACAGAATAAGTGGGGAGAATGCTTCAAGATCCTAAAGACATTTTTAACAACTGTGTTCAGCTTCTCCTTTTTTTCTTTCTCATGCTTTATACGGAAACCTATCCTGTTCCTCTCTCAGCATCTCTGGTTCCTAGTCATACTGTTAAAAAGAAAACCTGTTTGCATGTGAGGGAGTAAGGGCTGGTAGCAGTGGAAATCGGAAAATTAGTAGGCATACCTCCATCTTGTTTAAAGAAACACCCTGGGGTTTGAGAAAAACTAATTGTTACGTTAGGCTTGAAAATATGGGTAGGACAGGCTTTATCTGATAGGTACCTGTACCCTATTAATGTAGTTATTTCTAACTAAAAAAGTTAAAGAAAAAACTACTGGGAAAAAAAAAGTTAAAGAAAATCTACCAGAAAAAAAAATCTGTGTCAATATTTACATAGAATATTAACATTTTTATGTATGAAAAAACTTATTACTAATTTTTATTTAGTTTTTGTCATATAGTATATTATTTTGACTAGATTTTATTGGTACAGCTCATCCTGTGCATATTTCAAAGCCTGATGTAGGTGACATTTCTACAGGTTGCTTTGGAAAGACTTCATGAAATAGCAGCTGCCATTGCAATTCTTGGAAGTGGGTAAATTATTCTTGAAAGAAAATAGGGAGCTTAGGTAACTTCTCATATGGTTTTCATGACTGCGGTGTCTGAGCATTTCATACAAGTAAAGATAACAATAAAGGTTTTTCTCCTTCTTCCTTTCCTGCTGGGAAAAATACAGCAATGGCTCTATGGGACACCTGGCACAACATATAATAAACGATTAGAGAAGTTTCTATACACTGTTTATCAGACACTGGCGTGCTCCCCATGTGGCTGCATCACACTTGTCCCTATGCAGGAAGTTTAGCACCATAAAAGGCCACTGTAAATAGGGAAGGAATCATCTGTTCTCTGTGTTATGTTCATGATGTATTCAACAAGAAGTATTTACCTTAAACTGCAGCATTGAAAACTCAGATTAAAAGTACTTCCTGTGATAGATGCAAAGCACTGTCACCTGGAAACAGATTACCTGGAGAGACAAAAGGCTTCTCATCACTGGAGGTTTATTAAGGGCAGAGTTGATAAATATCAGTTAATAAAACTGTTGGCAGAGTTTTTGTCATGTCCTGGGGTATGAAAAAAGTGGATGACCTTCTGCAATTCATTCTAACCTTTTAATTTTAGAACTCAAAGAAACACTAGCAGTGCTTCTTTTGTTACTTATGCACCTAGAAATTCAATGTGGGAGTACTTCTACAAGTGGCAATCCCACAGACTTCTAACCTCCTCCCAATTGCATTTTTTTTCCTTCCTGCTAGCCTTCCTTCCTTACAATCCACAAATTCAAGAGCAGCAGCACTCAGGTGGTCCAGAAATAGTACCCCTCAGTGTCCTAGCTCACTAGCATATTTAAGCTTCATGGCCAGACCATCTCAAAAGAAGAGGCAGCAAAATTCTAGTTATTTCATAAAATTATTTTGGATTTTCCTTTCACCTATGGCATATTAATAAATTCTAGAGCTGTGTCTTTTTTCTACTCCTCCCAGGATCAACAAAGCAATGCTGCTTCCAGTAGAACCAAACACAATAAAACTTTATGACAAGGTACATTGAAGTTTCAGTCAAATAGAAGGTGACTAAATTTAGAGTGCAATGTGAAGATGAACAATTCTGTAAAAATATCAAAGAATTTATTTGTTAATCTGTTTCAGAGCCAGATAAGGTCTTTATTCCATATGTCCTTTGATTTTACTGAAATTCTTCTTAATTAAGATATGGATGAAGACTCATGTGCTCACCAACTTGAACATTTGACATATATAAATCATATATAAATGCAACAATTAAAAAGTAATTTTTAATTTATTTTAATCCATATTTATCTATTCTAATTATAAATTTCTTAAGATCTGTAGTGGGTTTGGTACGAAACCAGGCAGAAACACCAATTAATGTAGTGGTTTTAGTTCACCTCCTCACAAGGGGCACCAATTTAACGTAGTGGGTTGAAACTTATTTACTAATTTTTTTGCTGTGAGGTAAGGATTAGGAGAAATGCAAAGCAGGCTCAAAACCTTAAAGCGTATAAAGACAGTTTTCTTAACAGAACTAAAAGGAAAATAATAACTAGCATAAAACCTTCAGACACTTCTCCTCTCCCCACCTCACTTTCTCTTTTCCACCAACAATGTAAAGAGACAAAACCTAAAGACTTTCAGTCAATTTACCACCTCTAAAACAGTCTTTCTTCAGTTCATTTAGGGAGAGGAGTCTCTCCTGCCATGCCATGGAGAGTTTTCCACAAGAACACAGTTCTCTCGTGGCTCCAATATCACAGCAAATCAGCCGCCCGGAAAAGGAAAATCTGTTTGCAGTGTGAAAGTCCCTTCCCTCGACACACAGTTCTTCCCACAACTGCTTTCGAGGGCTCACCTCTCTCTCATGGGGTACTGTTTTAAGGATGAGCTGTTCTGGTAGAAAGGCAAAGGGTCCTCTTTCTCTCTGGAAGCAAGTTTTTTCCTTTCTCTGGAGCAAGGGTCCTCTTCTTCTATCCCTGGGGCAAGGGTTCTCATCTCTCCCATCTCTGTGGCATGGTTCCCCATCTCTCTCTGTTCAAGTTTCTCATTAGACCACAGCTACTTCAACATCTGCTTGCTTCAGCACAGGTGCCTTTGCTCAGGCTGCAGTTAGAACGCTGCATCCCCCCCAACTGCATTCATGAGTTAGAAGGAATAGTCTGATATATGATAGTCCATCACCATGGCCTTACAAAAGAATTTCAGCTTAAAGCATCTCCTCTTTCTCCTCCCTCTGGGCTTTGGCTCCTTCTTCACTGACCTCGGGGTCTCCATGTTGGTCTCCTCATGTGCTTTCACTCTTTCTCTTTCTCTTACTCGAGAGAGGATTGATATCTGTAAGTTTCATCTGTGCACTGAGAGAGTTAGTATCTCCCCTGGGCTCTGCTCTTGGTCACAGGATCTCTGCTGGGCAGTGGCCAAAGTTTCTGCAGACTTTTCCCTGAGAGAGGGAAGGCAGGGGCTGCAGGATCTCAGCAGCCCGGCCAGGATTCAGCTGTGGCAGGATCTCAGCCGCACCCCACCCGACCCAGCGGGCCTGGCCCAGCCCAGGCCCGGCCGGCCCCACCGGGCTGTGCGGGCCCCCGTTACCTGTTCAGAAGCCGGAAGCAAGAGAGAGAGCTTCTCCTTTCTTAAATGTGAATCACAGAGGTGTATTCAGCTTCTCAAGTGGATGTCCATCTTAGAACTAGTCAGCTAATTGGTTCTCTCATATCTGAAGGAAGTTAAGTACCTTGCAGGGAAAAAATTACTTTTTCAACCCATGACAAGAACTGAAAGCAATTATTTGGTTCAAGAATATTTAAGAAAATAATCTACACAAAAAAATAGTTTCACATGCTAGTCATGAAAACTCTAAACTTTCCGTATGCTAGCATCATCTTTATTATTTATTCAGCCTCTTCCAAAACCTTTCTGTTTTCATTGCTTTCTTTTTGTTTTCTTTATATACAAGCCTAGCGTTCATTTCTCCTTTCTGTTATTTCTGTAATTTTCACAAGGGCAAATTAAATCTGTTGCATGACAGTATTATGTGACAGTTCAGTAGTTCCACAATTCCTACAAATATTCTAAGTCTATTGCTGTCATAAGTGATGCTCCTTTGTGCGACTTTCAGAGAGCAAAAGCTTTTTATAGGCAGCTGTGCTAGTTGTCCCATTCTCAGTTCTTCGAGTGAACATAGTGGCAGAATTCTGTTCTGGTATGACTAAACTCCCTGAGAAATCATCTCATCCCTATCATGGATTATACACCTCCTGATGCTATGCAATACAAAGCATCTTTTCAATTTCCACATGCCTCTGCTGTGCCTTTAGTCTCAGAACTTGTTTGTTTTTATTTGCACTGAATGGTCTTCAAACCAAGGCATCTAAATAAATTGACAATGGCAAATAATCTTATGATTGTATTATGTTCCCTTCTGTTTTCTTACCAACATCTTTTGTTCTGTATTACTGACATTGCCATTTTGATAAGTATGCATTTTAAATAAACAACTAGAATTAGATTTTTTTTAAGGCAATTTCAGTTGCTCCTGTTTGTATTGCTCTGTAGCGATGCAATTTCCCATATGCCATTTTAAAATATTTAAAGCTACCTGACAAATATAATTGCTCATTTGTCCTTATGCTCTTTGTTGCTCTCACTAGCATCATTTGAGGAGTTACAAGGTAGTACTTTGTGAAACAGTTCAGGATTAGACAAATGAAGCTATTTTGCCACTCTCCAAATGCTGTTCTTGTTCACATCCAATGAAAACACTGTGAGTTGTGTAAAAAAAATATGAAGTTATGGGAAAAAATACAATGGATGGCAGCAAACCAAATAACAATCTTGGAGGCTGTCATCCATCCATACCTTTCTCTGAAAATTTGGAAAATATTGGCCCCTCTCTGCAAAACACATTTCTAGATTAAAATAACTGCTTTTACTTCCTAAGTCCTAAAGCAATTTTCAGTCATAGTGAATTTATTTGTAACTCTGTTCCCCTTCTTCACGCCCTTGCCTTCGATGTTCCCCTACCCCTGTGAGGATGCAAAGTATATGGCTGCAAGCCTCTTAGCAGTATGACTAAGTGGTATTTTCAGTTACCATCTACCCTTATGGATCCATGTTCTGGAGTTTCTAATATAGCACTGCAGAATAGTGACAGTGTTCCATGTTGAGAAATGCTGTAGAGGCACAGCAAGCATTTTTCTTAGATGTGGAACATGACTTAAAGTGTGATTATCATTTGTCTGTCATACAGCAGTGACAGAAGATCAGTTACCTATTCATATCCTTTCTGAATAATCATGTTTTTAGAAAGTGCAGTGATAATAAAAATATGTAAATTTAATAATAGTTATATGGTAATACAAATACATGAGTCTTGACATTACCTGCCACAATCTCCTGAGTTTTTCATCATCCCTACTGATGCAATCTCAGTGATATTGAGCAAAGGGGGATAGTGGTTTGCAGCTACCATGTTGCTCCTAATGTCTGCAACTTTCCTTATTTGCCATGAGATGCACAATTCATCTGTCATCTAGTCCTAAAGTTCAGACACCTTTTACAGGGCTGTCATTTCCAGTCTGCATGGGGTTGTTTCTTAGAACTTTGTATTTATCTTTATCAAGTCTCATAACTTTTCTGTTGACCCAGTCCTCAATTTTATCCAGTTTCTTGATTCAATCTCTTCAACTTGTGAGGTCAAGCAGTCACCCAATATGGTTGCTATCTTCAAACTTGTTGAGGGTGCAGTCTGTGTCATCATCCAGTGTGTAATTAGGTTACCAAACAATTTAGAACCACAAATCAACCACTGGGATAATCTGCTTGTTACCCACTGTTAGCCAGGTGCCCAGCTTTTGTTTCATGTCAATTTAACCAATCTTCACCCTACCTAACAATCTTTTTTTTTTTAGCCCCTGTCTCCTCACCTTCCATATGAAGAAAGTGTTTGATTTAATACCTACAGTCTTGCTAAAGCCAAGATAGGTTCCATACACTGTCTTTTGTAGCCAGGTATTTCATCAGAGATATCAGGTTGGTCCTATAAGCTGGTTCAAGCATGACTTAGTGTTGGTAAATCTGATGACTTCTTTATTGTGTTCTCTGTCTTGTTGCAGATTCCTGATCTGAGGGTCATAGCATTATTCTGTGTGTCTCTTTTTCTTGCCTTTTTAAGGATGATTGTAATGATAGCATTTTTACGTCATCCAGGGATCTAATTACCATGCAAGTTATAGACAGTGGACTAAAGTCACACAGCCTTACAGTACTCTCAAGAGAATCCTGTCAGGTTGTATGGATTTGGATACATCCAACTTGTGAATATTGTCCATAAGCTTTTGTAAGTTTTTCTTTTGGTGTGAATAATAAATAATTTCTTGTCCATTATGTTGGATATTCTCATTTGTTTGAATTTTATACAACTGATTTTTATTTTTTTTTTTTATATTGAGATAAATTGATCCTAGCAATTAATTTTCACACTAAAAATGTTACCTTGAATGACATTGTGGCAGATGTTCTGGATTCAAGAAACTGGCTCTGCAACACAACTATGCATGTACAGATAATATAATTTATGTGATTTCTTCAAGTGTAGGCTCTCTTCTGTTACTCTGCTTTTCTTTTGTGTTTCTTCCCTGCTCCCCACCATGGTTGTCTGTTGTCACCCTGCATGTAGAATTGAAACTTCAGTCTAGGTTCAAACCTTGAGATTCTGCAGTAACCTGAACACTGTTAATAGATCAAATGACCTGGAATATTAATTAATTGTTCTCAAATCATATATATTTCCTGAAAACTCTGTATTTATACTCCCCTTTTTTTTTCCTTATTACTTTCAGTCAGTCAAATGACAGGCAGAGTTGGTTAGTTTGAAGTAGTCTGCAATGTACTCTTCCCTTACTCCATTGCAATTAATAATTTGCTAAGAAAAATATGCCACAAAATACATCTTTTGCCTCACATGTATGCAAAAAACTGTACATTTAAAAATACATTTCTGATTTTAACATTTCCTAGGAATATCTGATTTAAGACATTTTCACATCTGAACTTCGAACTCTCAGTAATGTTGCCCAAATACAGTTGATAGTTTCTGGTGTGGTGCCTCTTTTCAGTGGCTTTGCAAAACTCATGATGACGAATTTTGTAAACTCAAACCTGCTATTCCTGCCTTTCATGTTTCTGTTGAACTACAGACATCTACACTTGTAGTTTAAAGGAAAAAAAGATAATTTTATCGTCAGGACTTGTATCATCTTACCTATTGTAGGTGTTTGCTTTTCTTTAACTGACAAGATGGACAGACTGCAGGGCTTCTCCAGTTGCAAATGGCCCACAGTATAGATATGGCCAGAAACCAGATAAATGCCACCCTTACTAATTTAATTAAATGATCACAGACATTAATATCTTCTTAAATACCTTTTGTCAGTAATCCAGTGTGCACAGATCAAACTCAAGGTGCTGATTTTGGAGCAGACGTAACTCACTCTGGGTTAATGTTCTCACTGTTAGCAAAAGAGACTTGATTGATTTGCAAGGTAAGGCAGTAAGATTACACTTGCCTGGCATAGGTGCAAATAGCAGATTTCCAAGGTATCTGAAGAAACAGAACATTATATGAAGAGAAAAAAAACCTGAAAAAGTTGTTTAATTTCACTGGGACAGGAAAAGGATTTCTGTACTGGGGGCATGGGAAAGGTTAAAACATAAAACTGTAGAAGAAATGTGTTGCATAATACTATAAGTAAAAAACCACCTTGAAAATCTCAGTTTCATTCTTTCTTGGCCACTGCTCCCAGTCCCTATATCCCTTATAGGAACCCTTGACCGTCATGGCAAAACTTTCCTTCTGGCCAATGCTTGGATATTTTCAGTGTATTCCAGCATTGCTGGCACCTTTCCTAAAAGTGAAAACAGTAGCATTTTTATAACCAGACAAAAAAAAAAAAAGAAGAAAAAAGTGTCGTATTCACCCATTTCTCTGTGTGAAGGCTTCACATTTGTGGTTTTAATGTAATTAATCAAAGACCAGATGCATTTATATTCTCTGAACAGAACTGGAATACTTCATGTTTTCTCAGCGTAGCAGTGTGAAATGGTGCAGGATGCCAATGGTAATAGTTCTGGGAAAGATATTCATACTAGGACAATTCTTATGGGTTTTGTTTTAGGTGATGGATTGCACATTCTCAGTCATTTGCAAGCTAAAGGCTTTACATGTGCTGTCTACATGATCAAATTTCTCACTCAGTTTGAAAGCCACAGCATTTTATTGGAAAGGAATGCTAACCCTTCCAGCCCTATCAGTGTGTCAAGGTTATTAAGACTCTGAGAAATAACCTTCCCATTTTGGAAAAATGGACAAATTCCATTCAAATTTTTTACCTCAGCAATCAATGGGGATGAAAGGTGAATTGGCGCATATTCAAGTGCAAAATATTAACGAGTGAACCCTATGCTACAAGAAATTCTTTTATAATCCACTGACTGAATAGATTGAGGGCTTAGCAATGTCTATCAATGGTGTTAGTCTCCCTAGAACTGCCATAGAAAAGACTTTCTCCTTTGAGGCAAGCTTCAGTGTACAACAGAGATTACTGGATCTGTTTCAGTAAGAGGAGAGATCAGAGCAAGGGAATTGGGCATTTGTACAGCAGAAGCTCTCTGATCAGATTGGTGCAGCTCATCAAATGGTGGCATTTAGTTTAGCTCAGATCTCACACACTAAAACAAACCTGAGTAGGAAGTGAATGCTTTAGGGCCTTGCCATTGTGAAGTGTCTGAAGATAAGCAGTAGGTTAGATTTTAAAACACAATAGGTACTCTATTTATATACTGCCTTTATCAGTGATTGAAATATTGCATTTTTCAGTGGTTGGAAATTTACTTACAGAAGAGCGACATATACATAGTTTACACAATATGTAGGCATAACTGCTGATGTGTGGATTTTGTAGGTAATGAATTTAACTTCACAGGCTGCTGATGACGTTCTGGCTCCCCTCTTCTAATCCCTGTTCTGAGGACCTACCTTTGATAAGTTATTTGCACAGATGCTTTTGGAAAAATCAAAGGCTTATTTTATTAGAGAGGGAAGAAGACGTGCAGATCTCTGAAATGTGAAAGCATTCTTTAAATGGTATATTTTCCAAATAATTTTTTTATTGAGAACAGATCAAAGTTTGTCATTATGATATTTATGAAGATATTTTAATAACTCTATGTAGATAATAAGGCTGACATGAATTAGGGAGAATGGCTAACAATGAGATTGAAATACTTGTGGAAAAGAATTAGTTTTTGGATCTTCCCCTAAATAATTTCTAGTATTGTATCATCTGAACTTTAATTAAAAAAAAAAAAAATCTAAAGTTTTTGCTGCTCTTCTCAGGTGAAATCTGTAATTTTATAAGATTTATAGAAATTTATTTACTTGGAAAATTCAGTTTTGATATTGTTTGGTTGCAAATTGATCTTTCTGGAAAGAAAGACCAGATTATGTCTTAAAGTCCAGACACTTGTTTGAAGAAGCAGTTACTTTATACTATTCAGTAAATATTCAGGGCAAACAGTTTAAATCTGCACTGTTTCAGTTAAGTATATTTTCTAGATGTATACTTCCAGTAATTGTCAGGGATGGACCACTGATATTAAAAATCATTACCTTTTACTCCTGAAGGCTCTTCACTATGTTTTTATTTTTTGTGTTTGTCTTTTTAATCAGTATGAGTACTAATGAAATTAAATTCATTTCTTCACAGAGACAT
Organism: Picathartes gymnocephalus; assembly: GCA_013390045.1. NCBI lineage: Eukaryota > Metazoa > Chordata > Aves > Passeriformes > Picathartidae > Picathartes > Picathartes gymnocephalus. The sequence goes on from WEKY01015098.1 coordinate 19,330, forward strand.
ATTTTTAATGTATTTTTTGTGATTTCTTTCCTATTAATGTGAAATTAGAAGTCATCTGGTAGATCCAAAGAGCAAGCAGCTGTAGTTTACTATGAACACTTTGTTTGGCTTTCTTTCCTTCTTCAATTCAGTGTAGGTACCTTTTATAAGTTCTATTGTGGTAGATGTCTGATGAACCATTTCTTCAATGGTTCCCAAGGGTACAGTAAAGTGTCTACTTTGGCAGATGCTTCTGACCAAATCCTCTGGTGCTGTGGCTACTTGGTCTTTTAAAGAACTTGTTTTCCTAAGTTTTAGAAAGTCAAGATTCTTCTCAGTGTGCCCCTTGTGGAATGATAGCCTAGCTTCCAATACCGTAAATCATCAGAGCATTGTTCCAGATAGTGAAAAAGTACTGGTTTTAGCTGACTGTATAATAAAGCTAGTTCTAATGGGAATTCATGTTCATCTCATGCTTTTCCAGTTCAGGAGAAGAATATGGAATGAGATACAGCTCCTGTCATATAAAATTCTAGCTTTCTCTTTGATCTATCAGCACCAGTTTTGACCACACTACTGCCAAAAAGGCAAGTCATGCTCTTTTCCCTGCCTCCAGCTGTCTGTTCTTGCCACCTCTCTTGTGTCAGTGCTAGTGATTGTTCAGTTCTTCTGGGAAAAATAATAATTTGGGGAGGCAGGTCTAGTTTTTAGTCAGTTCAAGGAACTGACATAACTGGTGAGCTATGTGATTTCAGTACTGACATAAGATGTGCCCAGCAAAAGAGAAGAAAGCGAGGACTGCAATGCATAAACATTGATGAAAGTTTACAGAAATTAAAAAAAAAAAAAAAAATTACCATAAAAAGATTTGATTAGGACTTGTGAACATTTAGTAAACTCTGGAGTTTAGCAAATGACAACTGCTTAATTCTGTTGGTATATGCCTTTGTATCCTGCTTTGTTACTTGCATTTTCAGTTATGTTGATATCTCAAGATTTCTGTCAGAACAAGTGAATTAGATAGGTTTGTTTTTCTTTATATGTATATATTTGTATGTTGATGCAATTCTTGATTCATTTGTATCTAAGATTTTGCAAGGGAAAACTAAGACTGCTTTAGCTCTCGGTGTGCTAAAGCTAAATTTTTTTCTTGTGAAGTCAAGAGAAGGAAGAATGAAAATTCTTTTTACTACTCTTGATGCCTTCGGGTGGTGCAGTTTGTTTTCAGAGAAACTTGGTTGTCATGGGAGACACAGTGGGAAATGTAGCGTTTTCTGCTGAAGACATTCTGTAGCTTCTTCTGTTGAACTCTGTAATAGTGAGAATATCACCCTATGGAGACAATACTAAATAAAAATATTACTGTTTGTATCAACTGGACTTCTTAAACTCACGGTTTGTTCTGTTTGGGGCTTTTTTTTCTGCTTTGGACACTAAAAGAGTAATAATACTGAAGAGTCCAAAATATTTGTGGTTTGAGTCACTAGGTACTAGTCTTTATTAAAGACAGAATTAGAAAGCAACAAATTGAAAACACTCCCTGAAGCCTCACAGTTGCCTCTATAGGACAGTTCAGCTTTAGGTAATTTCTTTTTACTCATCTGATCACGTTTATCTGTTGTTTAAGACATTACCTTGCATAAATATGAAATATCGAGAATAGTTGTGGATTCCTAAATAGCTGTCAGGCTGATTTTCAAATCATCAGAAGCTGGGAGAAAGCTTAAGGGATGCTTGCTTATCTATTGCTTTTTCTAGAACCAGCATGAATTGTTTGTTGTAAATCTTGGTTTGGAGTATGTTTTTTGAAATAATGGACTGCTATTTTTATTTATTTTTTTTCTCTCTAGAAGAATGACCAATCCTGTAGAGTGTAAGCACACAGAAAATTACAAAGTGTTGCTGTGCTGGCTTGAAAAACACACCAGAAAATTTTGGAAGTGAGAGGGTCTTCCTCTTTAGTACCCATTCTTCATAGAGGAATTTGAAGTCTCAGGCAACTAAATGTTGATCTTTAGTTAAAATTTTCAAGTTGCTTGTTTTCAGCTATTGAGGTATTCCTTTAATCCTCAATCAAAAGTAGGCCAGGAATTTAATCTTTTCCTCTTGTTTATCCAGATACAAATAAATGAGATACGTATATAAAAGAGAGGGAACATAGGATAAAATGTTGTGATGACCCATTCAAATAAAAGCTGTGTAGAGGAAAAAAAAAATTGTTACACTTGGTGATTAGAATTTGTTTGGCAGGTAAAAACAATTAGTTGATGGATCCACATAATAAATTGAAGAACTTTGTCGAATACTGCTTCAGTAAATGCTTTTTAGCAAAACATACCTGACAAAATTTTTTCCATAAAAAATGTTGTTATATATTTCCCTTCATGTATTTAACTTCTTACATAGTTTCCACAGTTTATTTTGGCTGCATAAAATTATTTTCTTTTGGCACTAAACTGCCCATTTGTACTTTAGGTTGAGGGCTTTTAAAATTATTTTATTTTCCTAAACTCACAATTTAAAAGATTCTGTGTAATTAAATACTGGAATTGTATCATAGGACTAACTGCTCTCTACTTTTGCAAAATCAGACAGAAGTTATTATCATAGTAAAATGGATTCTAAAATCATTGATATGATAATATTTTCTTAGGATAATATTGAATTTTATGAAAATAATTAAATTTTGGATTTCAGAGTTAAAATCTTCAAATATGTTGCTATGTTATCACACTGGAATTCTCTATCACTCTGGGGAATATTAGATTTGCAATAGGATTCTGAACGTCAGTGCAATATAAAACTCTCACAACTGATGGTTTTTAAAGTTAATATAATAGACTAATCAAGTGAATTAATTTTGTCAATAGCATGGGAGTACTGAAGAGGCTCATCTTGGCTGCTTAAACTGAAACTGAGTTACTGAACTGTATCTTCCTCATCAGTCCTGGTTTTATGTGAGTGTTCTAGGCAAACGTAGGGAAAGGGAGATTTATACATTGTTTCTCTGTATTTTCATGCCAGCTGTCATAGATATGAATGATATTATACATCTCTAATCTTCACATCCTAAGCAATCCTTAGATGGTGGGGATCTTGAAAGACTCTTTCCTCTTCTCTAAGTAGTGTCTCACAACAGGAAGGATGGCATTATGATGACCCTTAATTGAAGGATAAAATTTGTTGCTTATTTTAGCATAATATTGCTAATTGTTAAACATCAGCCACTTCAAATATAACAAGTGTTAAGTGAAATCAAAACAGGAGAAGCAGGTGTAAAATTTCAACTAAGCCCTAGAAATGAAACAGGTGACTGATCCTTCCATTAAATGGTAAGTTCTCTTTATTTGAGGGTCAAAGGAAGGATTCTGTTTAGGCTGACTTAGGCATCTTTTGCATTTTCTTGGTTTCCCAAGCAAGACAAAATTCAAAAGTCGAAAGAGGTGAGTTTTGTTCCTCAATATTATGGTTTCAGTAAAATGTTTGTGAAGGTATTGATAAGTGGAAACATCATAAAAGATATTTAATACAATCATGTAAGATAACTTTCCTTCACATAAAGTGTGAGTATACCTATGAACATAAATTTACATCAACAGCCATAGTCATGATTGTGTATGCTTTCACAGAAAATCCCAGAAACCACAACTACCCGACATTTCCCTAAAAAAACATCTGAACAACCAGACAAATTAAAATCGAATCCACACTTGCATTATAGCTTTCCTTGCAGTAACCAAACTGTAAAAATTTAGACTGAAATATACCATGATAGGTATTGACTATAGACAGAAATTTTGAAGGACACTGAGTTAAAATACTTCCATTAATGAGTTAAAATACAATTTTGGAAAAAAAAAAAAAAAGAAAAAGAAGAAAAGAGATTCGAGAAAAATCTGTTTTCCATCTCCCTATAATTTAACCAGACAAAACTGACTTTTCTCTAGGCTTATATGTATCTTATCATAGTGTTAACATACCTGTTGGCATTCTGAATATCTTATTAAGCAAATAGTTCCATACAAAATGGAAAGAGAATCAAATCAACTAACCATCCAACAATATGGAAAACATCTTTCAGCAGTGGTGATAAGATCCTTGATGAACTTTTTGACAGCAAAATGATAGATGCCTATGCTGGGCTCCATCCACAGCAAAGGTAGTGGCACTTGCAGAGGGTAGATCAATATAATAGAGGTTGGAATGCTGAGTTACAGACTGTATTTTTGCCTTTGCCAGTTATGTAGCATTTGACTGTGGGAGTTGGGTGCCCTTAAAATATGGTAGGATATTAATCAAAAATACATAAATTTCATTTTGGGTTTAGTAGTTTGGGTTTGGTAGTTTGTTTTTTTGTTTTGTTTTGTTTTGTTTTGTGGTTTTTCTTTTTTTTGATAATTGTTCCAGGAAGATATCTAGTTTAGGACACCATCCAAATTCTGATGGACTTCAGAGACTCTGGATCAGACCTAAGATGTCTGCTCTACATATCTGTTAATCTACTCTGTTTTCTTTCCAACAGTCCCTGTTGAAATACTGTCAAAATGAGGGTTTGTGCCATTCAGAGGTTCATTCACTACACTGCTAGACATCTTTTAAAGATGAAATTCATTTGGTGTTGTGCTACCTACAATCCTAACCCAGACATGAGTAAATACAGACTATTGAACATATGCTTTCCTGGCTAGCAGTCAGACTTCTTTAGCAGAAGATCCTTTTATGCATACCCTCCCCTTTGAGCTAATGGAATAGTGGCAACATATTTTCTAAAGAAAACCTGTGTATGAGAAAATTGCTTAGACATGCATAATCTTTTTTCAAGAAGCTGTCAAGGATTTGTATTGATGCTTGATGGTATGTTATTAACATGCTTATAAAAATAATTTAAAGGCAGTAGAGCAGAGCTGTTTATACTATTTGTGGTAATATTACCATTACTAATTACATTATATCATAATACTCACTGATATAAATCAACTGCTGGCAATGAAAGGATTAATGTGGGATGGTATAACAAGCCAAGATTTTAGACCTTTGAGTTTAGTTTGGCATTATCTTGTTGAAAAATATTTTTCATCTTCTTGTTTAATGTGAGTGAAACATTTTTGCTATACAAATTGCTGCAAAGACAGCATTATTCTATTGACTTCTGTTTTCACTTTAGGTCTGGCTTTTGTAGAATTAGAAAAATTGTAAATATCTTGAAGATTATATGTTGTGTTTAAAATGGTAAGTCATGTTTATGAAGAAGCACAAAAGGGAAGGTGTCATTCCTTTTTTTCTCTATACAGAGGTAATGGATGACAGATAAGACAGATTAGGGTATGACTCAGCCTTTAACTCATTCATCAAGCAAATCTGTTAATTGTATTATTATATATGTAATTGGTTAAACCTCAACACAATCCCTCACTCTTCCTCCAGTACTAACATCAATGTGAGAACTGGGATAAAATCTGTGGCATTCAGATAGAAGAGAAAATTACTATTAGACTTATTAGAAACAAGATATATGAATAACTGAATAGGAATGTCTGTAACAATGTCAGTTCGTTATGTAAATCTTGACAAACTATTTTTCTTCTCAGTTTGTGAGAGGGAAGGCTACTAACAGTGAGCTCAGTCAGTCATATCCTAGGCATTGTAATCAGGATATGTTCTGAAGTTTCTTGCAAGCATTGCTTTGTTTCTTTGATATGCCGGTGGTCTTCATTCGGATTACTTTATAGTGAGAAAAATAAACTGATCGTGTTAATCTCCTTCTGATTTTCTTTTGACTATTGTTAGAAGTTTACACTTCTTTTGAATGGCAGCAGTAATTACCTGTATTCCTTTTCCTCAATGAGAGGGCTGCTGCTCCCTTCTTCATAACAGAGAATTGATGTGTAACCTGTGCAAATCTTTACCAGAAAGTCTCAATGTATGTGTTTATTCTCAGCATGGATTTGAGCTTGTAGACTTCATAGGATTGGAGTCAAAGAATTAAATTGTGGGGAAAAAGAGTATATTGAGCTATAGTGCCAATTTCAAAGTGGAATCACATCCACTTTTGGGATTTTAGTAAAATGTAGCCTTTCTTGACTTAGAGTCTTTCCACCATAGTAGAGTCCTCTTCTGAAATGTAAAGGATTGCCTCTGAGAGAAAATGAGAAAGGGAGATTTCTGCTTTTAAAGAAA
>WEKY01015101.1:0-40576 GCA_013390045.1 Picathartes gymnocephalus
TACAGTTACAAAAAATAAGTATTTTTCCATTTGTTTACTAGGACATCTGGCAATGCTATTCACGCAGACTGTTTCCCTGCTACCCTTGTCCTACAGCTATAGGAAAAAAAGGGAAAAACAGGAAAACCTAATTCTAATCATTTAAACACTGGTAGGATAACCTTAGGGCACAAACAGTCATATTTTAAACAAACAATATTCCTTTAGCACCACTATCTCCTTTTCCTTGTTTATAAAAAGTGGATAAAATTCTGGCCTCAGGCGACCCCTTCATTCAAGAAGGAACTTCCTATGTCTGGGTCCAGTTCTGGCCATGTAATGGATTTGCCTTTATTTCAAAGGAATCTGCTTAAGGGAAAGCAGATACTTCAAGAAAGTCAAGGGCAGCATTTTTTACCTTATGTACCATTACCAAAGATGTAAAATGTTATTTATATGACATTTCATGGGCCAGGAGTTGTTACTATAATTACATTGTATTCTCTGTCTTTGAAACAATGATTTCGGACAAATGAGACATTTTTCAGCTACATCTGATCGCTGTGTTATTTTATCATGCAGCATATTCTTTAACCTACTTTACCCCCCATCAAAACATCCACGTACTGCTCTTCACAGGGCTCATTCTGAGCCCACTGACAGGCAATGAGAGGGCAGAGATCCTGCCAGTAGCAGGAGTGGTCAGGCGCATACTGTGCAGGAAGGAAAGCACTTTACTGTATGATGGATTTATTACCGATTGTTTCCAGCCTCCCACACACTGCTGTGTCACAGCAGTACAAGTTACTGCTTGCAGGTCCCTAGATATTTATGCCAACACCTTCAGTCACATCTCACCTTACTGATACTTACAAATTTAAGACTAAGATTTTGTATTTTTCACTGTAGTTATATCTGACCTCTCCAAATAAGCCTGAAACATCAGTGCACAAAACCCAGCAGTGTGTGGAATTGCATGTACCCATGGGACTGGCCCTTGATCTGTACAAAATGAGTCCCTGACAGTGGTACTGCCTGGCCTGGGCTGTTTATTCCATTTCAGTTTTCTTTTGATGGAGCTAAAGCAATATTATTCCTACATTTGCTTCCAGATGCCCTTAAAGTGCTTATTAGTGCTGCTTATTAGTTCCTGGTGTCTCTGGTGTGGAAATACCACTGCTTTGCAAACACAACCAACCACACATTTCACTTTCCCCTGAGCACAGAGTGAATGCAGCCCTCCTAGCATTTAAAACTGTTCTTAATTTGGCTTTTGATTCACTGTGTTCATTTACTTCAAAATTACAATTCCAAGAATTATTACAATTATGAGGTAATGACAGCATTTTAGGCTAAAAGAATTATTCCCTTAATTTCCTCTGTTCTTTGTACAATACAAATTAATGACAAAATCCTCAGTATCAGCTTTAGCAGATTAAGTCAAATGAAAACAACCATGTGTTCTGTGATTTCTGCAGTCATTTTACAATTATAATCTAAACACACAGAATTATACTACGTTTTCTTTGAAGTCAAAGGCCAAATGCTATGAAAATACCCTTTGTTTCTCTGTTGGTTAGAAATAACTGAATTAATCTGAGATCTGATGAGGTCTGGTACCTTGACAATTGAGAACTGATGGGCTGCACAGTGTCATTTTTGTGCTGTTTTAAGGGAACTGGCTTTGAGAATAAAGTTGTTTATTTTGAGCTTGGCATATCCTGAACTGGTGCTGGAGAGTGAGTCCTGCTGCCCCTCTGTGGCTTGGCAGGAGGTGTCTTACAGAAACACCACCAGACGTCCAGCGCTGGGCTTCACTGCCTCCTTTTCTTGTTCTCCTTCCCCCTTGCTCTGCACTACAGAGACTTCGTGCAGAAGCTGAGCTTTATAAAACATACACTTGAAATCTCCATCTGCTAAATGCACTGAAATCTTCCCATGGATAATCCTGCTAATTGGTTGAATCTGGTGAAATGTGATGAATGTTGTACGAAGTCCGTATGTGGCTATTCCTGGATCTTAGCATCCATGCTTGTAACTGCAGTGTTACTTATTTTGACATTCAGTTGAAAAAACATAACAACAGGATGGGTGTATTAAAATATAAATTACTTGATTTACATTTATAAGAAGATATTTCCCATACAAGGAAACAAAGCAATCCTGCAAAGACATTTTCAAGATCTGATGCTACATGCTAGATTTAAAGTTGCTTTAATTAGAGAATTAGTATTCTTCCATAGCTCAGTAATTAATTCAGAATAAATAATTTAAATTTCTAAAATTGTCCTCTGAAGAATTTAAAGAAGGATATCTCTTGTGGAAAATCTTATTTCTCACCTTATGCATGTTGATGGTCTCTAATGTGTATTTACAGATTGGTAAATATTTATATGATTATATTATATAGATTTCTGTTAAATTATTTCTTTACACTATAGAAGCACTGTAATATAGCCATTCTGTAAATAACCCTAAATTAATTTGATGCTGTTTCTGCTAGTTAAAAATTAAATTCTCAGGCACTCTAAAATGCATCCAGTTGTGTATATTTGGGAAGTGTTGATACCAATGTGCCATTTGGTATTTATGACCTAAGAATATTTGTGTTTCAGTAGGATTAGAATGTGTCAAGTGTTGTTTGAACTTTTGTCAGTGTTTTGTACTATGATATTTGTCTGCCACTGGGAAAGCATTTATTTTTTCAAGTTTAGGAAGTGGGATGCTTCTACTAAATGTTAAGTGACATTTCTACCAGTTCCTACAGTTATCACACAAAGCTAAAACTTCACCAATGAGCTGAAAAGAAGGTGGCATTTAAAATATCCTCCTTCCAAACTAGTCTGTGATACATCATGATTTTTTATCTACTGTGACTGCCTCTCTTTTTTTTGTTGTTGATATTTTATTAGAGATTTCTTGACCAAGAAGCAATACCAAGCAGCTGCTGAAGGACAAAACACAGTTGCCTGTGTTGTTCTCTATATGCTGAGCAACCATAAGGTTTTGATTGTCCTAGAGAACAAGCCAAAACAAATTCCAGAGCTGAGAGGGATATCCAGAATGGTTAAAACACAGGAAGTGTTAAATATGAGCCCAAGATGGGAGGGCTGATTATGCAGGGAATTGCCTTGTTTTTGATTGTAATTGTGGTTTCAAGAGGTTGGAGATGTTTGGCAAAAACAATGAAACTTATGGAATGCATTAGGGTTTTGGCCGTGTGCCATATTGCAGCTTGGTAACGTACTTCATTAATTGCTGTACAAAAAGCATTTAAGACTGCATGGGATAGATCTCAGATTTCAGTGGAGACCCAAGTTTTGCCTGAACCAGCGCTGAAATGGTCACAGGCGCAAACCCAAAGCTGGCCACTGAGAAATGCTTTCAGACTGCTTTACCCACATCCTCCCGCATGCAAGTCAGGGCTGGGTACTTCATTTGAATGCCCCATTGTGTGGTTTGAAATGATCTGGTGGCTTTCAGGAACTCTTGTGCAACACAGATGTCTGTTAGTAATGAGTAGTGAAGAGTAAGGACTGATAACTGAGGCCATGGCGATGGGCACTTTATTTTGTGTATTTTGGATTTGTTCCTACTTAGGATAGATGTTCGAGAAATCCTTACATAGAACCTGATGGCCTGTGGAAGGCACTTCGACTGACCCACTGCACTTAACACATATAGCTGGAACAGGTGGTTATCAGACTTCCATGGGAAGTATCGTTTTCAAGTTCATGAATGACCCAGGAATAAAAGGAAAAGGTGGGGAACATAAGGGGCAGTGCAGGCACAAAATATTCCAGAGCACTGTCAGTGCTGCCTTTTCTCTGCAGCCCGTACGTCTGACCTCAGCTAAGAGCTGAGTTCTGCTGTAGTACAGACAGGAACTGGTAACAGCATTTCTGTTTCTGCTTTGTTGCAGGGGTTCTTTGAACTGTATGGTACTAATGAAACATAATTCTAAAAAGTTCTTCTGTTGTGAAATGTCATTAGCTATGAAGGGTTGCTTTAAGGATTGCTCTTTCAACCCTTCACCACTGTGTCCCTGTTTTCTACAAGGTCTTCCGCCCCTTGCCAAACCATTTCATTTTGGATCCAATCCAGTTCTCATCAAAGTAATGGAAAAACTCCAGTGGATTGGGCTATTATTATTTGTGACTGGAAAGGGAAGGGGGACATGCTTGTATGTGATTAAATACTAACATTTTCAGCTGATTGATGAAAGGGAAAGGGAAGAAAGTACCAGAGAACTTCTGGCCAGACCTGTGTTTTCAGTTGCTCTTGCAGAGACCATCTATGTGGCATGCGGTGCTGTGCCCAGCAGAGTATCAATACACAGCAGCAGTAATAAGGACAGTCATTTTCAGAAGGTCAGAGTATTAGAGTAGATGCTAATGAGTTCCAATTCCACTTTGTCTAACAGACTGCTTTCAAAATTTAGGATTTAGTATAGAGACACAGTATCTTTCTTGGATTAACATGGCAGTTGTTTCACCCCTAATGCTTAAATACTTTGTTTAATTTTTTTGCCACCTTTTTCCTATTCTTTAGGGTTTAAATTTAGAACCGATGTTTGTCTCTTAAGGCATTGAAAGCGTTGCAGTTGCTGACAGTAATGCCTCTAGCCAGTGCCTTTCACTGCTTGCTTTTCTAAGACTCTCTTTTAGTTGCTCATGACTTTGCCAAACTTGCGCAGTTCACAGTGAAATTTCCCATGCTGAGAGGCTGACTCAAGTTGAATTTTTGGAAAGTGTCAGAAAAAAGGACTTAGCTGCTTCCAAGAACAAGATTAGGAGAAAACACATTGTTTTATCCATCTAGAGTAAATTTTTCCAGCTGTTTTTTTAAAGTGCCTCCATGCTTTGAAGAGACGACTTGAAATGTATGCCCTTTGGAATCCCCAGGGAAATATACTCAAGTCTGGCATCTTCAAAATATTGTGCTTTCTTGTACATCCAGTTCATTTTAGCGTTCTCCAAATATTCCCCCTGCAGTGAGTGTTGGTCAGAGCTCCTGCCTGCCTGTGCAGACAGCACACGTGACAGCACAGCAGTGCCCAGAGGGACCCGCTGTGGCTGGGCTCTCGGGATGTTCTTGAAATTGCTCATCCGAGAGGCCCCTGCCACACCAGGAACAAGGGCAGGGAGACTCCCTTCTGCTCTGACAGAGCTCCCCTCCCTTTGTAAGGGCACTGTAAAGGTGAAAAGAGTAAACAGCCCGCAGAAAGCTGGGGCAGAGAGGTGGAGAGGGGGTTAGAGGAGCTGTATGAGTATTCCAGGGTGAAGGATTTGATGTGGCAGCTCTGGGGAAGGGAGCTGTAGAGGAGAGCAGTGGTAAGGAAAGGAGGGCAGGAGGAAAGAAGGTGGTGGGAAGGGTCAGGATTCAAAGATTTTTTAAAACCATGAGGCACAGGGGATGGGGAAGGCACGGGGGGGAAACAAGGGAAGGAAAAGAGGAGAATAATGTGTTGGATAAGAGAAAAGAGGCCAGAAAGGAACATAACAAGTGTGGCATTTGACTCTGCCCACATTTCAAGGGTCCTTGATGTCCAGGAGGACCTAAAGTGCAGCCAGTGGCACAATTTGAATTTCTTCCTCCTCTGCCACCATTCCACATCAGACATCAGAGCTTTCTGCTCACTTGGTGGAGCGGGTAATCCAGGAGGTAATCCAGAGGACTGCCCAAGGACTACATCCTAACTTGTGATAATCCATGTGAGGGTCTGAAGAAATTCTGGGCTTCCTTCTGTTTTAAAAAGTATGGGTTGGCTTTTGTTTGTTTTTGTTTGAGCAAGCATACTTTCCTGGAGAGTTCTTTGAAGGGTATTGCTGCAGTGGCAGAATCACAGTATGCTGATCAAAGTCAAGGATACCGGTGCAACTCGAGTTCACTTTTTGTGTTTATGCACAATTGATTTAATAATTTTGGAATGCTTATCTTTGCAACCTTCCTATTCCATTGTCATAATTTTTAAGGCATAGAATATTCTGACACTAATCCAAGAGCAACAGAACAGCAACAATTACAGTACTGCATTTTTATTACTACTGACCTTCAGCTTCACGCTTACTTGAACTTGGCCTGTTTTCTTCTTCATAATACAAATTTATTCTTGGTAAGAACTAATTTAGCTCATTTTACATAGAATATTTGTAGGGAGTGGTTTAAGTAAGCCTCAACAGAAAAGAATAGTGTAAAATGGAAAAAGTGAATCAGGTGCCTGTGATTTATGCAAGGCAGATTTCCAGGATTACTGAATTTCACTCCCAAGGTTAGTGTAGCATTCTGTAATTGAGAACAAACAGGCACTCACTGTAGCCAGTGATTCATTGAGAAGTCAGAAGTAGGAAGTGTAACCAGGTATTTTCCTGAAAGTACAACAATCTGAGCTACACTTTATAGGAAAAGAAAGTACATTATTGTTTTACAATTATGGCAGAAAATGCATTTGTATTATAAAATTAAGTAAATATCCTTAAAAAATTTGATGTTAAATAAAAGGAGATTTTTTACAGCTAATATAAATGGTCTTATTTCCCATTGCTCTGTGTTTTATTGAGTTTTGGCTTGTACAATTTTGGCTTGTACAAGATGGGAATACATAACAAAAATATACTATATATAAATAAATACTAAAATAAAAATGGCAATTTATATTTATGCATAAAAGTCTAATGACATAAGAAGGAATGAATATAGGAGACATACCAGAAATGATGCTTCAAATGCTGCAAACTGTAAACAAAGGTGAAATCCTCAAAATGTTTTTTAGATTGGACTAGCTAGTAAATTCTAGCAACTGCACTATTCAAATTCCATTTTCCCCCTCCTTATATAACAATAACCAAATAAACTTACTTCAGAAGAATACACTTGAAGCAGTTCCCTGCTCAGTTAATAAATCTTCCTATATATATGCATATGGTAGTTAATTATTGCTATATAAGAAAGTAGAGATCTCATTTCCTTGCTTTACTCTGACATTGCTTTAATGGGGGCATTTGCACAATGCAGGAAAAGAGACCTGGCTGAACCAAGTGGCAAAATGACATCTATGCTCTCATGACTGTTCCCAGTGAATGTCTTTTTTTATAGAGAATCCGCTTTCCTTTTACCCTACTCCACATTTCTATGTCTCTCTATAGTGCTTTTCTCTGAATCCTTCCTCCCTCTGGTTGTCAATGGATTTTGTTTCCCGTAGCCTCTTTTGAGGAAAACTTGAACCATATTGCATTTCAGTTTCAATAGAAGTTTTGTTTTTGCAGTGGGTGAAAAGGAGTAGGTCTGCTGTTAAACTGAGCCAAGACAAAACTCTGCTCACTGCACTCCCACTCAGAAAGTGCCTGGTTTGTAATAAGCTGCCTCAGTCATCATCCAGGTCACCCCAGACACCCCAGTTTGGCCAAAAGAAGGGGAGAATTGCAGTGATGCACACTTAAAATTTCACATTGAAAGAAAGCACTTGGGATTCGCACACTTTGAGTTTCTATGCTTGTGTAAAAATAAAATGATATTTTACTGCAATTGAATTTTGGTTTGCAGTTAAACAAAGAATATATTATTTTTATACAGAAGTGTGGCTATTTTTGTCTTGTTAACACCAAAGTAGCTCAAGTTATGTATAAACAGAACTTTTGTCACTGTGTTTTTCATTGATAGAAAGTTAAGCTATTACTATTAAGACTTAGCACAGAACATTAGCATATTCTGGAGGCAAAGGACAACACAGCCAACATTAATTATACCACATAGAAAAAGTAATAATAAAGTACCTTCTAAAGCACAGTGGGAATATAAAGAAGACCAAGAGCAGGAAGCTTTCTTCATAAATTTCACTTTATAATAATAAAATATCACTATTCCTCCAAGGCTTCTTCCAAATAATAAATTTTAAGTTGGACCATTGAATCAAGGAAGCCACATCCATATTTTATTTTGTCAGTGAATTCCATGATGCACTGGATAATGAATTTACAATCTACAGATGTGGGACTAGGAGACATTTCCTGAATCTTCAAACTCTGTCCTTAAATAATGAAGGAAAACTGGTTGACAGCTGTCTATAAACAGACACATGGTTTTGCTGTCTGTGGACAAGTAATAAATGCCTAATAACATGCTAAATAGATAAGCTTTTCTAATTTCCATCTGCTGTGCTGCAGAATTTCTTCACAGTGGAATGTTCTTATCTAGATAGCAGTAAAAAGAGTATTTTTAAAAAACCACTGGATGCCAGCAAGGCCCACATACATTAAAGATATATATTACTATCTTTGACATGACCTTGCCCCTTTAAATATTTCATATAACCAATAGCAGAATGTTTTCTATTTGCCAAGAATGCCTTAAATGAAACTATCATTGGGAATCATATACACATTTAACAAGATTTGGGCTGTCATCCAAGAATTACATATGCCTGAAACAAATGTTTAAAATTGTATTCCTGTATACGTGAACTGTACAGAAAAGGTATGAGCCTCTACTGGTTTCCATTACCCCTTGATTTCTTGCTATGCAAGATACTTGGCCTACAGACATCCAAATTCCATAGAGAAAAATCAACTATACCACATATTGTGCCCAGTTTAGTCCAAACTTAAGGTCCTGTGTCCCCTTGCAATGTTATATGTGAAAGTACAGACTTGGATCAGTATTTGTTAAAAGTGGGACTGGGATCTGGGCCTGTGAAGAGTCACTCACTGCCTGGTGGAGATGCTTTGTCTCCACAAGCGATGGCCCTGTGGAGGTTGCTGTTACAGAACAGTTTTGTCAGTCAGGGGAAAGATCAGCAGGATTCCCTCAATATCGCAACCAACCTACTGAGTACTTGGAACTCACATGGAACCACCAGTGACCTGAAAAGAAAACACTTTATGGACACTATTCCTCACTATTGATTGTTTACTCGGATATTCTGATTGATTTTGGTTTTCTGGCTTCCAGCACAGTAATGAATTTTTTTCCTTGTGTCAGACTGGCACCAAATTAAGTCTTGGTCATTGGTGTCTAGAAACTGTTATCGAACACTTCAGAGTAGGTGGTAGCACAGAGAGAGCCTGAAGTCTTGCCACCTGAGCTGCTATTAAATCTGGAGAGCATGACTGACCTATTTTTGCAGAGTGTTTGTTACCCCAGATTTCCACTTGATTTTTATTTGATGCTGCTGGGATGGCTGTCCCTGATTGCCGTGACCCAATGCAGTCACAGTTAAAATGGTTCTTACGTTTCACCCACCAAAGGCTTTTATCTTGTTGAAGCCTTTTCTTAAAAGATTACTTACTTAAAGTATCACATGAAAAATAAATCATACTATGATACTACTTTGACTTTCTACATAACTTTTTGTCCAGTTCTGTACTCAGAAGTTGTTTAGCCTTGGTAGATATATCTCTAAGATAAATAATTTGAATTGTGTATCAATAAACCTTGGCAGAGTTTCAGAAATTTCCATTAATTTTTTTTTTTCTGAGCTTATTCAGTGACCTGAGTTATGGAAGCTGACAGAATAAAAATGGCTGTAGACAAACTTGTATAAAAGATAGAAATGAATTGGAAATTACTACATGAAAATAATATTTGGACCATAATGAGGAAAATGAAGCCACAAAAAGATGACAGTGTTGAAAAACCAGAGGCAAAGCATTTGTAATTCAATAGTAAATATCAGAATTACATTTATGAATGGTAACAATATGACTAATACAGTTAAAATTAAACTATTTTAGAGACATTTCAGGAAGTCACAGGATATGCTTCAAGCATTACATCTGGAGTGTACAAAGCTGCACAAAAAGCTGACAGTGGGCCAAAGCCGCCTGCACCAACGATCACAGCTTCATTACAACAGGATTAATTAAAGACTGCTTGAGAAGTAGTTCTTAGGGACAAGGTGAGGGGAACTATCCCACAGTGGACGGTAGACCTTGGAATTCACCCAGTTATTGGAGCAATGTCTGTCGCCTGTGGCATCATCCCCTGTAGCACTGACCGTAGGGTTGGTCAGGAAAGCTGAGAGGGAGCAAAACCCAGCAGTTCTGGTGACTCGAGTGCAGCTCTGATTTCCAGGGCCTCACTCCAAGCATTTGCAGTTCCATCGTCACAGTACTGAGGTTAACCATCATAGCAGCCTAAAGGAGTAGTGGATCTTGTTGTGTTGTTCCTGGATTTATCCTGCAGTTTCCTCATTTCAGCAGACAGGCCAATGACCTCAGTCTTGGGGGAATATTGCATGGAAACACACATCTGCTAACCCAAAGGAATCAGCAGGATACAGAGAGAGACAAATACCTCAGGAGTCTTTCTTGGGCAACATGTAGTTCAGTTCAGACTTTTCAGGCCTGCACAAATGATCAGGATAAGTCTATTTATGTGAACGTTCATCAGGAGACACAGAGGGGAAATACTCTGGAAGGGCTGGAAATTAAACTGAGTTACTGGAAAAGAACAGGTTTGCTGAGAATTCAGAATCATGTATGGAAGTTCATGAACTGAAACATTCTTGCAGTAGGATGGTTTTAACTGCTCCTAGTGCCTCATTTAAATATAAGGATGAAATTTCTGCAAGCTTTTTGTGTAGACCTCATTCTGCCTATTTAAGGACACAGGACCTTCAGAAAAATCCCAGCTGGGACTGCTCCTGAGAGAAAATTTCCTAAAATAACAATCACCAACACAGAGTACAAATCTGCACCTTTTATTTTTAGACCTATTAAGATCCTGGTGTGGAGGATAACATCAAGTAAGAAAGAGAAAAACATGCATGTGATAATGTTTCCAAGCAGTTCCACTGTCACAGACCTATTCCCCTGCTGCCAGGAGGCAAAGAAGTTGTTCCAATAATTCATTACTCACTCTGCCTTTTTTTCTTCTCTTAGGAAAAATATTTATCCCTAAAGAAAAGCCTGTAGAAACCCACACAGAAGAGAAAGTGACCCTGGATCCAGAACTAGAAGAGGCCCTGGCCAGTGCTTCAGATACTGAGCTCTATGACCTTGCAGGTTAGATAATATATCTGTCCAGCTCTTCTCTGCCCAGATCTGCACAGGAGTGTCTCATGATGACCTCTCAAGCACCTGGTGCTTGTCTGACAGGCAGCCAAGCTGTGGGCTACACATTGCCCAGGATGATTGAAGCGTGACTCGACAGCTGCTGCATTTCAGACTCCTGTACTTAAAATTGATGTGTCAGGCCAGGGGGAAGATGAACCAGCTCCTGTGATTTGGGGAAGGGAAGGGTGGACAGTTGTCTGCAGGCTGGGGGGCTGGCAGTGTAATGGAAGTGACTGACCTGCTGTATCCACATTGTCTTTAGCATAGTACTTCTACCTCCTGTCAACTCTGACATCCCAAAGAGCAGGATAAACTTGTCACAGAATGCAGTGGATAAAGATCCTGAATCCATGAGGAAATTTGGAATCTAACCCCTTGAATGAGAAAATTGGTTGCCAGGTGATTAGACCTGGGGATCTTCACCACTTCTAATTATGTTCCAAGACTCTTAATATTGATGTCCTTCCATAAGAAACCCTGCTGTGAATGCCAATGCATTAAGCTCATCACATGTACAGTGAAATTCTCTGATAAACCAAACAATAGAACAGAAGAGTAATAAGAAGTTCAGGTTGTATATTAGGGAAGAAAAGTGATTAGGAATGTAGCATTGAAACAAGTTACCCAAAGAGATTGTGGGATTTCCCTGGGTGTTTTCAGTCTCCAGCTAGACAAAGCCATGGCTGACCTCATTAATGCTGGCAACACTCCTGCCTGAGGGAGAGGCTGGACAAGATGACCCACCGTGCTTCTTTCCAGCTGGCACTTATGTGATATGCATTCTACATTGACCCAATTGTTCAGAAATTTATATTGAAAGTGTTTCTATCTCCAGAATTTGGAGCCCAAAAGACTCCCCCGACAAGCAGGCATGACGCACACAGTTAACATTTTATAAAGGGGGTTTTGTTTGGGGAACTAAACTACAATTTGTAGCAGATACTTTCCTGCAGTCTGTGTTCCTGTCATTAACATTGTATCCTCCTGCTGGTGTTTACACATTTCAGCTGTTCTTGGAGTGCACAACATGGTCAACAACCCAAAATTTGATGAAGCAGGAGCCCGTGGTAAAGATGGAAAAGGAATCGTGAGAAGTAAGCAAGCAGATTTCTCTTGTGGGCTGCATGTCATCTTTAGGAACTTCTACAGCTATAGATGGGGTCTGTTGATCTAACTTAGTGTAATGTAACTGGGCCTAACTTTGATTGATCTAATTAATCATGAGAGGTGACTTTTAAAAAGTAAATACAATCTTAAAATTCATTATAATGACAACAGTAGTATACAAACAGATCCTTCCTAAGGAAATTTGTTTTCCTAGAGTGCAGTATCTGGCTCTGCAGAGGTGCTTGGAAAAGTGCGAGTATATAAGAGGCCAAGACATATAAATTTCCTTTCCATTTCAGTTTAGGCAGAGGGCAGAATACAGGGTGAGCTGTAGCTGGGAGTTGGCCACAGTTCAGGCCAGGCCAGCTTGCCCCAAGTAGTTATATTTACACAACTGCAAAATGGCTTGCCACTCCTGGGTTGAAATGTGACAGAATCCCTGCCAGTCATGTCTGTGACCAGAGTCACCTCAAGCTGCATTCACAGGGAGGCAAAGACTGTGTGGATGTGCTCCTGCCCCAGCTACTCCCTCTCTTGATCTCCTACCTCCACCTGGCTCCTGTGGCAGTGTGTGTAAACACACTGTTCTCTGGTTCCCTAGGGACAGAGGAAACGGAATTGTTCCAGAAATCCCCCAAGAGAAACAGCAGTAGTTACTAAAAACAAATCCAGGAATGTTTGCACTAAATAAACAGACCTTTGGTGAATCTTAGCTCAGCACCCCACAGGAGGCTGGATGGAGGGAGAAATGGGTGCATCTGAATTCCAAGCTTTTCTTGAGAGCTGCCAAGCCTTGATCCAGAGCTTGTCACCTCCAGGTCCTGGGTTATCAAGTGGGCTAAACTTTGCCTTTTAAGACAAAACTGTGGAATGCCCTTTCCTAGGGAACAGTACTAAAAAAATGTTTTCTTCTTCTAAGGCCATGAGAACAGCAGCTGTCTTTACCGAGAGCTTTCCTTTCTATCTTCCATTACTAAAGGGGAGGTGGGAAAGTAGACAGGATACCGTGTCACTTCATTTTTCTCAGGACTGAGCTGCTCTGCAAGCCTCCCCAGTGGGGCCCTGTGTGAGCTGCCATCTATCTCATAACAGGCAACTGCATGCATTGCTAATCCTCATAGATTTCAGAATATTTTTGTTGTACTGAGTTAAAAAGTCAGCTATGTGAGTCAGCTAAACTATGCTCCAATCACAGACCTATGAACCAGAAAATCACCGTCACATCACTGTATTCTTTGGTCCAAAAGCAATACCTTTCCTTAGCTCCAGTAAAAATTTGCTCATCAATGTGGCAAAACAGCACCATGATTAAAGAAACAACAAAAACTCATGGGAAGCAACAAGAAGTAGAAAATGAAAATTCTTCCTAACTCTAGACTGAGTACACTGTGATGTCTAACCTGAGGACAGGGTGCTTGTGTCTCCCCTGCTCCCAGTCTGGCAAGATGTTGCCACAATTGCAAAAAATGCTTTGCTTTTTTTGTTTACTTCCTATCCTTGCATCCAAGGTGAATTCTCTAAATGTAGTTTTCAATTCCCAGCTTCCTAGGTAGGCTGAAGTGTTATTCAGGGATATGTGAGGCCTCTCAGGGAATTAGTAAAAAAAAAAAGTTTGGCATCAAAGGGAGCAGAGTGAAAACTAGCTCAAGGTTTGTCTATGACCATCTTTACTATGAGTATTTCTAAGAAAAGATGTGGTTTTCTTTTGGCCCATGATATGGCATGAACTTTTACCCATTACAATGAAAAGCAGTGTGTGGTACACTGAGACTTGAGCACAAGTCTTCAAAATCTCTCTCTGTCTGCAGCATAAAATAAAAGGATTCAAACATACTTGTGGTCAGCAACATACTCCTTTCTTGCTTCTAGTGGCTTGGGTGGTCATTGTTAATAAAATAATCTCCACAGCTATATGCGTGGGAATTAGAAGTACTGAATGTGTTCTAAGCTATGATTTTTATGCATCTCTGAGAATATTTATAGCTCATAGCTTCCAGCACTAAATACCATCGTTCTTTGGAACATGACTACTCAAAGATTTCATAAATCTTGGTGCTGGCAGACAGACTTACTTTTCATGCTTTGATAGTTTTATTATTCAGAAAGTGCAGATGTTGCAATTTTACAAAAGCTAATTGAATTTATAGCAAGGCTGATAGTATCAGCTGAGAGGAGGAAACTGAGGGGCCTCCTGCCCATGTTGCTTTATGTAGCACAGTCTATTCATAGGTGCAGGGACATTTTCTCACTAATATAATGGGCAAGTTCTGAGCACACCTTTCTTTACAGATATTAGACAAAGTACAAAGCAGCCCTTGCAGTAGATCACATCCCAAACAACCGTCTTTAAAGCTGCTTTGGCTCAAATTAATTGTACAGGGATTTTGTCTATAAAGGAGGAATTTGCCCATGATGATGCCACCCAGCCTCCATGACCACAGCCTCCAGTGACAGCTCTGGGAGCCCAGGAGGTGCAAAGGGCTTGGCAGGGATAATGGGGGTAATACTCCTGCCTGCAGGTTTTGTGGTTCTCATAAACTCTTCCTGGATTGCTACAATACAAAGCTATATGGGCATGGACAGCCAGAGTGATGATGCCTGTTCCTCAGCTGACATTTCATGAGATCTTGTGTTGCAGATGTGGTGAAAGGTGAAAAGGTCAAGCCTATCTTTGAGGAGCCACCTAATCCGACCAATGTGGAAGCAAGTTTACAAAGGATAAAAGCAAATGACCCTAGTCTCACAGAAATTAATCTCAACAACATAAAGGTAGATGCTGTGGTTTCTTTTATGTCATCATAGTTTCAATCAGTTTCATAATAATTAAAATCAGCAGTGTGACTGGCTTTTCTAATTGCTGCATTTGTCTTCTTACTGTAGAATATTCCTATTCCAACACTGAAAGAATTTGCAAAAGCTCTGGAAACCAACACACATGTGAAGACATTCAGCCTTGCAGCTACTCGAAGCAATGACCCCGTAGCTATTGTAAGTTTAAACATTACTGGGAAAAAAAAATTTTACAGCAAATTTTAAGTAGGTCCATGTCTGCTTTAGGGTGCATTCTTTATTTTCCATTGCAGGAATTCTCTATGGCTATGCAAAGCAGAAATATAATCTCTTCTGATCTACCTCTGTGTTCTAAGCATATTTATGTTTTATTTCTTGTTGGTACTAAGCTATGTTTTGCAGATTCCTTATTATTCCCTGAAACTTTCAAGATGTTATCTCCTGTCCCCTCTTTTTGACCCTTTAGGCATTCGCAGATATGTTGAAAGTGAACAAAACACTGAAGAGTCTGAATGTAGAATCCAACTTCATCACTGGGACAGGGATTTTGGCACTGATTGATGCACTGAAAAAGAATGAATCCCTAACAGAGATTAAAATTGACAACCAGGTAAAGAGAGACCATTGGGGAAGTTCACTTTTGTTTTCCTTCTGTATGGATTCCCAGAGGGTTCTCTTAGGGGACTCTGGCAGAATCAAGGCAGCTTCTGTGGCTCAGTCATTTTGTAGCTCGGGTGCCCAGTCAGTGCAACCAAAGAGTGGAAAACTTCTCAATAAAACTACTCAAAGCCAAATACAAAACCCAGGGCAAAATCTCCAGGGATGGGATTCTCTTTGTAGTTTGCAGCCCAGTACTTACTTACAACCACTTACTTCTCTCTCATATAAAAACAAATATTTCCTTTTCTTTTGGGGACACTTCACTAAATCGCCAACAGAGGCAGCAGCTTGGGACGGCTGTAGAGATGGAGATTGCCAAGATGCTGGAGGAGAACTCCAGGATTCTCAAGTTTGGATACCAGTTCACAAAACAAGGTCCAAGAACCAGAGTAGCAGCAGCTATCACTAAAAACAATGATCTGGGTAAGATGCCACTACATTTACTCCTCTTTTATTTGTGTGAGCCATGCCCTGACCTCCCTGTCTGTACATTCAGATGGAATTTTGACTACAACATTCAAGCTGCTCTGTGTAAGGGGAGATGCAAAGCTCCTCGGGCTCTGGAGTAGACAACAGCAAAGATCTTACTGTGATTAGGAGCCACTATTCTACTTCTGCTCCTTCTGCGAAGGGGAGTTATTTCAGCCTTTTCCATGAAGTGTCCTGGATTTCTCAGTGCTCTATCAGCTCTTCTGGCCAGTAAATGAGGGGTCAAACCCATCCTGTTTATTCAGAGGACAGAGAAGTCCTGACTTTGTTGTCCAGTCCATGATAGACCAGGCCTGCCCAGCGGAGGGAGAAAACCAGACCCTTCTGCCTGTGTGACCAAGTACAGGCAGAGGCAATAAAGCTCTGCAAGAGTCTGAGCCTGAGCCTGATGTGCTCTGCCCTCTGTGCTCAGTACACAGAATACAGAGATGACTGGACAGAAGAAGTTTAGAGTTAGAAAGGGGAAAAATAATTAAACTTTGTGTTTTTAATCAGTCCTGCTTTGGAGTGGGCTATCAAACCATGATGTCTTTGTGGGTTTCAGCTTGGGCTTCTCTCTGTGGGAACTATGATAAAAGTTGAGCTAAAACCTTTTTCTTTCACACATACTTTTGGGGTTTTGAAATTTTAATTTTTAGCAGTACCTAAGCATTCCAACTATATACTATTTTTCCTAAAACTATCAGTGTCCCAGAATGGTATTTGAAATATCCCATTTACAAAGAGAGAAAACCCCATTTTTCCCATTATTTTACCAGTTGCCATTAGACTTATGTCCTAATCTTAATTTTCCTGTGTTTGTATTGTACGGTTTTGTTCAAGATTTTGTTGGACAGAATTTCTAAAGGAATTCAATAAAATAAAATAAATGAAGGAAAAAACCACTGAAAGCAGACACAAATGTCCAATGTTACACTGCAGGCTTTGGAATAATGCAGTCTGTTTGCCAAGGAGGCACAATGAAAAACCCTCCTGTTAGTAAAGTAATGGGATGTTTAACAATATATTGTTATTGACTTTCCATGGTGAAAAGCATTCATTCATCAAGTTCTACTGCTTTGTTCTGTGCTTCAGCTGTTCAATATCACAAACAGGACATGACACTTTCACATAACACTAAATTTTGTATCACACAAACAGGAGAACCTCACAAATCTTATCTGGCCAGGTCAGAAAAGATTCAGTGCATTCTATTAGAATGTGGAGTAGCAGATGCTGCCCAACTGAACCTGCTCTATACCAGGTATAATGTATCTTAAGTGCTATAAAAATTCACATGGGACTGCTTGTCAAAATAATCCTGCCCATAACACAAGGTTTAGCACTCTGCTTTGCTAAATGGCAACTTCAACTTATGTGGTTTCCAGTGAAAAAACAGTTATTTAACTTACTATCAGATGGTTGTTGCAGTCAGAGCATGTGAAGTTTAAACAGGTAATTGAAGGTCCAATATGATATTTTCATTGTTGCCAATATTCACTGATATCAGTACTTAAGAGTACTTCAAATTACTTTCTAAGAAAATATGATTATTGCTTACCTATAGTATACACTGTGCAATTACAGAAGTTATTAATTTTTGATGCCTAAAGCTTAAATAATCCAGAGCACTGCCATGCAGACTAGAGCAGACCAGTATCAATTTAGTTGGAACACGGTGGCTTTTAAAAGAACAATAAAACTGTAATAAAAATCTAAATGGAATCACTGGAAGAAAGTGGTGATTTCTTTATAACCTAAACCCTTTAGCTCAGAATCTGATTTTGGTGGAAAATGTATTGATATGAACACTTGGTGAAATTCTACAGTCTGCGATACAAAAAAATGCAATTTAGGTACAACTGTTTTGTTGGGCATTATGATTTATTAATTACGGTATTTGTGGGCATAATTCTTCTGAGTATTTCTCAGAAGCTCCTCCCTTCTGTGCTGTTTTCATCTTACTGGGAAGGGAGAGTGTCCGTGAGGGGAGTCCTGGTGCTCTCAGGAAGGCACTAATGCCTCTCTTTCCTCTTTTTGCTGGCGCAGTTCGCAAGAAGAGGGTGGAAGGGGAGCGGCAGTAGCCACAGCACCGGGGACACCAGGCAGGACTGGAGGCCGCCACCAACTGCAGTCTCAGAGTGCTCACTGCTCAGAAGGGAAGGCACTGGAAAACAATTACAGTGGGAGTTGCTGATTTCTGTTAATGTCTCCTTTTAACCTTGAAAACAGAGCCTGTTCATTTTCAATTTTCACGGTTAATTTAATTCTTATGAGAAAGGTTCATAGTTGGGTTGATTTTAATGAAGAGAATGGTTTGCAGTATCTGACGCCAATATGCAGCATCCTGTGTTACTGAGCATAACATATAGTGACTCTGACCCGTATTTTAGACACTTTTTGATATATAAAACTATGACCTTGTATATGGATAAGGGATTCTCTGCTGAAAATAGAAATTTTAGGGCCAAGTTCTGCAATGCCTTATGTTTGTGAATAATCATTACTTACATGTATAGTCCTGCTGAACTGAATCCTGCAGTGGGCTGCTCCCAGGAGTAGAACTAGTGATGCCAGTACAGGGTTGCAGGTTCACACCCTTGAGCCTCTCTCCTGCAGTGGGATCTGGGCAGCTGGAACCACCTTGGAAGGGCATCGGTCACCCTTGTTGGGTCTCCACCCGTCCAGCTCCCAGTGCAGGATCACGCCTAGACTATAAACATTGTCAAAGCGTACTTGTTTACATAAGCTTAGGTTAGGTGGATCATTTTGCAATGTTACACTGATGTTTTTTATTCTTACTCCACATTGTGAAGTAATGTTAGTGCTGCCAATCCCATAGACATTGAATGTTTTGGGTTTTTTTCTAGGCCAACAAGTTTTTGTTTGCTACTAGAATGCACAGTTTACAGCTATTGATCTTAATCTAAACAAGTATTCTGAGCAATATTTGTTTTGCTTTGAGCCATGAGTTTGACTTTTTTTAGTTCTAGTATTTATGTACATTTTTTTAGCATTATAGGACTGTTCTCAGGACCTTTTAGATGAAGATTAATTAAATACTTAATCCAGGAGAGCCACTGTGGTACCAGGAAAAGACAGTTTCGACAGCTACATAACTGACATTTATATGCTGCAGTTGAGGTTTGTCCCTGTATTACAATGCACGTGGGTATTTGTGCCAGTGTTTATCTGAATAAGGGCAGATTTAAGCAGATGCACAAATGCTTTGCTAAATTATGACCTTAACTTATATGCTGGACATAATCTTAAGCCAGTGGAAAACACTCATGAAGCAGCAGCTAACCCCAGTGCTCAACAGTGTCAAAATTTCAGTAAGAATTCAGTCTGATGTTTGATTTTGTGTATTTTACCATCTAAAATGACTCTCTCCCACAGCTGTATCCCTGCCAACAGCTGACTAACAGCCAGAGGTTCATTTTGGTTACCTGTGTGCATGCTGTGAGAGCAAAGGGATGCTCAGGTCAAGGGTGTCACACTCCCCAAGCTGTCAGAAAGCTGCAGAAATGCTCCTGTGGCCAGTGCTGTTACCTGGGACATGCTGGCCTCTCCTCTGAGAGCAGGGATGAAGCACTGCTCGCCTGGGGCAGTGCTGGACACCAGAGTCACTGCAGGTACTCCTGAGCCAGCAGGGCCTGCTGTGGGGCACTGTGCAGCTGGGCATCCAGGGGTCAGAGACCTGGGGAGCCCCAGAGCAGTCGGTGGATGCTTGGCACACTTCCCTGAGCAGTGCTTCCATCTTGCTAGGTGCAAGCTAACAGGATGAACCCTCCCTCTGTGCCTTTTATAATGGAAATGAGCAGGTCCAAGGCAGTGCTCTTCCTGTTGGATACTGGTCTTTGTAGTGGGGTCCAAAGTGAGTAACACTCACTGAAATCCTACTTAGAATACTTGGCTAAAGTGGTCTGCTGAGCTGGGATATAAAGTCCAGTAGCCACAGTGCAGTTCCCTGAGAGCTCCCAATCTCTGCAATTTCCACTTCTTCCCTTCCTCAGAATAAACTGAGACCTTTACTTTGTAAGTAAAAAACATAACACACAGGGGAGTCTTGCTTTCCCTAGATCCATGCAGGATTTGCTGTGAAAAACTTTGATATCCCATTAAAAAAACTTAAAAGTTCTGTAATATAGTCATAACTCTGCATGGGTTTAAATAGAATTCTTGAAAAACATTTGGATTACAAGGGGTATACTGGGCTTTGCACCATGAAGTTTCATGGGTGGGAAGAATCCTCATCCACAAAGCCTAAAGATTATGTTACTGGTAATCTTCAGTGATAGGAATCACGCTGCCCCTAATTTCTTGTTCTTTTCCTTTGATCCAACCAAGGGAATCCCAATTATCAATCAATTCTTTGAAGATTTTTTTTTTTTTAAAGAGTGGTACGTATCTGTGTTTAAGGGAAACAAGTGCAATCCATTTCTAGTCTTAATTGCCATTGCCAGTGTTGGTATTTGCATGCAGCAGTTTCACAAGGATGGGTTGGCCTGACTGCTTCGTGGTGTCTGCAGCATGGCCTGTATAGCTTTGCTCAGAGCCACACACGTGGTTACACAGTCGGGTGGCTCCACCCGTGTTTTGCAGCCCCAGTTTGCACCATGGGCCAAGGTACTTGGCTGGAGAAAACCCTGTGGGCTCTCCATCCCTCCATCTGCCATGCCCTTTGCACAGCCACGGTTCCTCTGCAGGGAGGAGCCTTGGGCCCTGGAGGGACCATCTCAAACACCAGCCCCACCATGTGTGAGCAGCCAGGGCTGGAGCTCTGCACCCCACAGCCGGGACCTGGGGGTCTGGCTCCTTCCAGCATGTGTGAGGAGAGCTCCCAGTCCCTGGCTGTTTTCTCCAGGCAGCTGCTGCCAGCCTCTGCCAGGGGGCTCAGTGACCAGGGATGTCTTTGTCCTGCCTCTTCTGTGTGCTCCACACAAGGCCTTGGTTGTCACTGGCCTTGAGTGTCACAGGTCAGACACTGCAACAATATAAAGATCTGTTGGATGCAACAACAGCACACAATGGTGATGCTTGGAGGCAGATTTTCATACTAATACAGGATTATTTAGCTGGTTAAAAATCTCTGCATCTAACATGAAGGGGGGCAGGATGTGACGAGCTATTTCATATCCTACTTTCAGACAACATCTGGCATTGTCAATGCTGAATGGGGAACAGGGACAGAAGAGTCCTTTTTTCTTAAGCAAACATTCAGGAGTAACTTTGTCTATTTTTTGCACATTGCTTCTCGTGTTGACTGCTTCAGTTTGGTTTGTATTTTTTATACAGTTTTTTTCACGGAAAAGCTCACCTTTGTGCGTGTCTTAACATCCATGTGAAGTGTAGTGTGCACTGAGGACCGTATGTGTACGTGTATAAATGACAATGTTATCTCTGGAACAAAAGTAATTGCATGCGCACAGTGTGGTGCATGTTACTGAAGAGGAAGAGAATTACTACGCTATGTAACAGTGACTCCCCAGCATTGTGGTTTTTCTAAATAAACCTTCCCAAAGGATTTGGATTTTGCAATTTTTCATGGGTTAGCGACGTGAATCAAGCCCCACTTGGTGCTCTGACATCAGATTAAATGGCTTTCTCCACTGCAGCTTTCACTCTCCTGGATTTCACCTTCTCTTCTCATGTGGAGAGATGTGTGTTTCCTGCCCTCTGTTCTCCACACAGTGTCTCAGCAATTTCCATATGGCACCTTATTAGAATTTGACACCAAGACATACCAATTTCTTTCCCATTATATGCAGCTGTAAGGTTCAAGGGGCTCAAGCACACTGTAGAGTGCCTAAAGGCATGGACTGAGTTAATGACATGGTTAATGTGGCCCTTAGAACCAGTGCTGCATGATAAAAGAAATACCAAATACACATAACTGCACAGTGCATAAGGACAATTGAAAAGGAAATGCCAGAACATCTCCCCGCAGACAATTTGCTCTGCACAATCCCAGAGAAGTTCGAAGTTAACCCACAAAGAAACAAAACATCTTCTCTACCTGTTTTAAGAATGCCTTTACTATGAAATCTCACAGTATCTTTCTTCCTTTCCTCTACTCAATGTAAATAAGTGAATGAGAATCTTTAAGAAAAGGAGGAAATCTCATACTGAAAGAAGAGGAGGTATCAGTGTCCCAGTATGTGGTTCTGCTGGGATTTGCAGAGCTTAAATCAGAGGGAACTCATGGGAGCTCATGGGAACTAGGCAGCACAATTCCCAGATCCTCAGTCATATGGGAATCAGAGAATACAGCTGCAGAGGAGCTCAAGAGATCATGCACTCCATTTCCTATCTCCCAGATAGTTTTATTTCTACAGAATTCATAGCTTTTACAAAAAGACCAGTTTTGGTCCTGCATCCCTTTCATTACAGGGGTTGTGTTCCATTCCCTTGGGATTTTGAATATAAATGCAGTATATGCACAAGATCACAGATATTGTATCCCACCTGCGCTTTTATTTTAGCAATCAGCTTCTTCCCTTGCACTCATTCTTTTCGGAATGGAAGTTTCATATACAGTTGAAAAATAATGACTTTACAAAGAGAGGAATGATACAATTCTTACTCTCTGAGCATGCATCTTTGTATCTTTCCTATTCCAATCAGTTCAATCCTCTCCCAAGCCTGAGCAACAACAGTGCGACCCCCAGTGCTTCATATTCTGCAAGGAATGCCAGGTCATTTTTCCCCATGAATATGATATGGAGTGACAGCCTGAACTGCAGGAAGCTGCATTTCCCACTACCCATCCATCCCCCACTCCTGCCATGCCGAAGGTCCCTTGCTTGGGTTCTTTGGATGTATCTACCCAACAGTGAAATCTCAATTTTGAATGAAACAGAGACTCTAGGGAGTTTTAATAAAACATCAAAGAATGGGGTGCATGCTGACTGAATCTTGTTCCCTATTGCAGTAGCTCTGATCTGTTGGCTGGTGTGTTTCTCTGCCCACAGCCAGGAGCTCTGTGCTCTCTGCCCAGCACAAGCTGCTGCCAAACCTGCAGCAGTCTGGCACCCAAAAGCAGCTCAAGGAGAGCACAGAGAGGAACCACAGGGCAAGCACTCTGCTGGGGATGAGGCTGTTGGACAGGAACCATAAAACCATGCAGTGCTCAAATCAACCTCCTGGATATGATAATAGAGGACAGCATTTGCACATTAAACCCAACAGTCTGTTTCAGCCATAGCAAATGTACTTCTGTCTGAATGGAGCAGAGTGGTCAATGGCCTTTGAGGCTTCCTTTTGGAGGAGGTGGCAGAGGGGCAAAACACCAGCAGAGTTGTGTTCAGCTGGTTCCCAGCCACAGCAAAGTGCTTTAAATATTCATGCTTTTCTTGTCCATTCCATAAAGCAGATGAGCACAAACAAAAGCAGCACAAGGGGCCTCCCTTAATGAGGGTCTGTTTGTTTCTTATAGCCAGCTGCCTGACTTTATTGAGTCTGACATTAGGTAGACTCATTCAATGAGCAAGGGAGGAGAAAACAAGGCAGTCAGATAAAGCAATTGCATGTATTGTTTCACAGTCAATCTTCTCTGATAATGACTGCATTGATAATAAACTGAAGAGTATCTGGATGCAACATTTCCTAGTTGCAGAACTGTTTATTTCCCAGCTGTCACCAGAGATGCAGGTCACCGAAAAGCTGCTTGTTGGTGAACACTAAAGAATTCCCAAGGCCTGAGAATCTTGCATTAATTCTGCCACTCGTCCATGAGACGGTTGTATACTCATCATTCATCTAAATCGGCTTTAAAAGCTTTCGGATGATGATGGTGGAGAAAGAGGTCACTGTGCAGAGTGTCTGGTGAACTGGGGCATTGCCATTCATGGTGACAGCAATGTTGGCACCCTGCACACACTGGTGTACATCCCCGACATTAACCAGACTGCTTAGAGATCTAATGCATTTTTGTGTTATAACAGTTCAGGGGATGCTGCATTCAGGGGCAGGAAAAACAGAGCCCTTGGCAGGAACTGCTATAGAGGCTCCCCTCACCCTGTACCTGGTGAGCAACACTTCTATTCCATCCCTATATTTTTTCCTGCATGCGTTTGGGCTGCGGGGGGGGGGGGGGAAAGAAGAAAAAGAAAAAAAAGAAGCAAAAGAAAAAAAAGTGTAATTTAATGTGTCAACTCACTTGAAAATAAGAATTAACCCTCAAAAGAGTCTCCTTAAAATTTTGTACTGCAGAACCCAGTGCTCTGTGGCTGCTGATTAAAGCTCCAGTTAAGCTCTCTCTGCCTTCATACTCCAAATGTGCTTGTTGATGGAGGTGAACTGCTGTGACATCTTAAATGCACCACAGGGAAGTTTATGCATCTCTTCTGAGCCTGGAATAAAGTCAAGAGCACTTTTATGAACCTGGACCTGGTTATCTCCCATTTAAGCTGCCCTCCTTTTTTGCAGAGTACTGATCTCATATGCATTTGTGGAAAAAACTAGAGTGCCTGACAGAAGGGAAATGGAAGTTTGATTGTCATGAGCGGACAGAAGCGCTCAGCAGCTGTGACAAACCCAGCCAGCAGGAACATAAGTGGTTATGCCATCTGCCAAGAGCTGGGGTCCCTTCCAGCAATAGAGATTCATGGGATTTGAAAGATCATTTCCATGATGAGAAAGACGGAAGGTTTAAACAAAGATATGTGATGACATTTAAATAAAAATGCATTTGCTTTCATTTCATATACATTTTTAATTAAAATGAGACAGCTGTACTTAATATTTTCTAGCTATTTCCTATTCTATTTCTGTACCAATGAGAAAATCCAATTAAAAATATTATTTCCCTTCACTCTTCTGAAGCTTTCAAACTGACTCCACAATTAAATGAACAAGTCATAACAAGTTACTTTTAATATTTGCACAATGGAAAACACTGTTTCCAAGGAGAAGCAGCATGATCCTGCATGCTGAGAAGTCAGCAGGGACTCCAGCCTGCACACAGCCAGTGCTGGAAGGGCAGCCATCCCCAGAGACACTGGCTGAGGCACCTCAGGCTGCTCCTGTGAAGGACTCACTGGGCTGCCTGGATAGCTTGGAGTCAGAATGAATCACTGCAAGAATATCCAAGGAGATCTGGGTGTTCAGGAGGAGACTTGCACAAAGTTTTGCTTATTGTTTGTCCACCAGTGCACAGTCATTGCAGCATCCAGCTGTGCCACTCACAGCATGTCAGGTAAGTCAAAGGCCAGGTGGGTACTCAGATCACCTGGTGGTACAAGCCACAGCTTTGCCCGTGAGTTGCTGTCAGTGCCTGCTGCTTTGAAATTGCTTGATGCTTTGGAATGATTCCATTTGGTCTCATTTTTTCATGAGAGGGACTATGGGGCCACCTAGTCTGGCCTCTTGTGTATGTGATATCCTTAAATTGCATGCCAGCCTATAATTTAATCAGGCCAAATACTTGCGTCATATAGAATAAAAGAAAAATGTTGACACAAGAACTGTGTTCCAGAGAGTAAGTGATGCAATGGCAGGAATGAATTAGGTGTGACATATGCAGATATTTTCATGTGCTGAAGGTATAAGGCACCTGCTACAGAGGAAGTGAAAAGCCTGATGTCTCCTGAGCCTGATCAGCTCAGATGGATGGAGAGAATCAGCTCAGAGCTGGTGATTAAGTTTACCTCTGGATACATGAGCGCTTTGGCACACAAGATCTGCCAGAGATACTAAAAAAACATTGGCACCAACATTCTGCATCCTTTTCCGGATGTTCACATTGAGCCCAATCATTTGCTCTGCTTGGAACATAACAAAGAAATCTCAGTGGGCTAATTTACTTGAAACTGTTTAAACCCATGCCAATCTAATCAGCACTCTGGCTGACCCTTTGAATCTCCTTCCCCTGGATAAAGCTTCCATGAATTAAAGAAAAATTTGCCCCCAAAAGGTTTTAGATACTACAAGGTGGCTATCAACGGCACTTGCCCTGTAACTGGTACAGGTGACATTTCAGTTTCTGGACTATTTTCAAATCATTAATAAATCATGGTTCACTGCATTTTGCCAAGCACTTTTGGTGTAAACATTAAGAAGTATTCAAACAGAGACTACTGCACATATCCTTCACACTCTGCAGAGGTGGAAACTGAGGCACAAATACGTTCAATGCTTTTTTTCTCATTCACCCAACAAAATATTAAAAAAACATGTCCCCTTGATATTCATTGTAGGAGTTCCTACAGATCCTGATGCACTAGCCCGTCAATAAAGATTTATCTGCTGGCCATGCATTTGTTTTCCAGTGGAGCACATTGGGGCTGCAGCAATGCTTCTTGCCCTCTGATCTGTGAGTCACCAAAGCCATTGGGGAGCAGTGTCACCTTCTCTGCACAGGGACAGCCAAGCACTCCAGCACAGCAGAGGGGAGCATGAGGAGCATGACTCAGGCTGGAGCATCCAGGGGCAGTGGACGCCATGGAAACTGTGCTTTAACCACTGGCTTACTCAGACTAGGCAGCCTTTAATTAATGGCTTGATTCTCCCTCCCTCCTTTCTCCCACACTTGCAATATTTACTGCCCTCCCTAGGGAAGCCACTGGAATATTCCAAACAGACAGCAAAGAGCAGAGACTACAGCTGGTCCAAACAGTAAATGGGAGAAAGCCCCAAGCTCCTTGATGAATCAGGGTTGAGTACAGCTGCTGCCTGCCTCAAGGAAGGGCAGTACCAAGGCAGGGACACCAGCTAGATCTGCCTAGAGCCCGTGTGCTCATCCCTAGAACTGAGATTCACTGCCAGCCTTAACACTGAGAAAGCCCCTTCAGCATCAGAGCAAGGAAGCAAAACATGTATTTGGAATTAGAAGCTCCCAAGCATGCCCTCATGCTAGTCATGGGAGGAAGAGGTCAAGGTTTGTCCTCTCTCCTCACAGTGGGATGACTGAGACCTATCACAAATAGGTTTGTGTCTTCTGGTAGATGGACAGTAGGCCAATGGCCTTCAGGAATCCAAAGTCTATAAGCTAGAAATCAGTTCAAAACTGAAGTCACAGTAGGAAATGTTGAGGTGTTTTTGCTGTTTCATTAGGTGAAAGTATACTAGCAATCATTCAGGAAAAAAAGGTTCAAAATCAAAGACAATAGGAAGGCTAACATGCGTGCTGGTAATTTTTATCATTGACACTATTGAAATGCTTTTCCTCCTACCCCACTCCTCAGATGCCATTGACTCTCTCTCTCAGAAGACACCCAGGGTTCAGGGTTCCTGATGAACTTTCCTTACAAGGGCAAAATAACTGCACTACCCAGAAGAAATTCCTGAGGATAAGAGGTTTAAAGAGCTGAGGACATTTTTTGGCTCAGGGAGAAGCAGGACACATTTTTTCTCTAGAACATCATTTTCTCTTTAATAAGCTCTAGAGAAAAACCTGTTTAAGTACAGAGGAGAAACATGACTAACAAAATGTTCTCTCCAATTAGAGGACAATTTCTTGTCCTGCACTTCATACCTGAGACACAGAGGGGTTTGATGCTAGCAAAGTAGAACTAACCTATTTATATTGTTCCCAGGATGACACAGGGAAGAGCAAACCTGCATTTCAAAATGACCAGTCCAGTTGTAATAAAAACATGGAGCTTTTGTTGTTTTGACCTAATCCAATTTACATGTGCAAACTGGGAGGAGAATAATGGTTTTAATTTGAACACACTTCAGACTGGCTTGAACGATTTGTGTGTCACACCACAGATTAATCAGTGTTCATGTTCTTGTTAGGGGATTAAATAGTAAAATAGGTATAAACTGATACTGTTTGTGGTCACAGACTGGCCTGAGTCCCCTGAAACTCAGTGTGAAACAGTAATTGCCATCCAGGAGCATCTACGCCGTTCTGTGTAATGGCACAGCTGAAATAACAGCAGCCTCATCCCCAAAGCAGGTGTAATCCCCCAAAACAAACCCCCATGCTGGGAAGACTGAGATCTCTGTAAGGAAGTGCTGCTGCTCTGCCAAGATCTGGGTTTATGAGGACCAGAGAGCCTGAGAAAACAGACAACACAAAGGCCAACATGGATATACTGATGTAATCGCTGATACCCTAAAATGAAACTTTGCAGGCAGTCAGTGAAGCAAAGGTAGATTTTGTGCACAGATCATATGCTGGCAACGGAGATGATGAGGAGAAACCCTTGCAAGCAAAAACATTTGCGAAGAGAATTCCCAATTAGTGATTGCATCTAGGAAAGGGACTAAATTACCAGGATGGGACTAAATTACCAGGATGGCACTAAATTACCATGATGTTGTCCCCTGGAAACAGGTTTTGGTGTAATCAAGTGCAATCGAGTTTTGGAAAAATAAATTCACTCCTGAGCTAATCCTCATAGGCGTCACCTCTGAAATGTCATCTCTGAGTACACATTCTACTTGACTTACTTGTGTGCTAGATTTAACATTCAACAACAGAAGCCTGCCTGTTTACAGAACCAGGTCAGGAGCTGGTCACAGGACTACAGGATGTTACAAAAGGGACCTAGGGATGTAATCCAAGTGAGGATGAGTAATGGTACTTGCTTCTTCACATGTGCGTCAAAACCAACCATCATTAAGAGGTTTGAACTGTTAATCTTAAGATTTGCGATGCTGTTAGATTTTAAGTTATTCAAGGACAGAGAGAGTTATGATTCTAAAAAGGCTTTTTAAAAGATGAGTCTAAGCCCTGTACTGGAACAGCTGATGTGGTGCTCTAACTCTGTAGCTTAGATAATAACTTGGATCAATTATAAGCTACAAAACTAACACTATGTGCATTTGTAACAGCTATTTGTAATTTACAGAGCTTAGCAGCCTCAGATGAGTGGGAGGCCCCAGTGTGCCATGCAGAGATCCCATATCTAGCAAATTCATAGTTACTATTGCAAAAAGATTAGAAACTACACCAGCAGGATTATTACTTCTATTTTAGAGTTCAAAATTGCCAACACACA
This sequence comes from Picathartes gymnocephalus, assembly GCA_013390045.1. Lineage (NCBI taxonomy): Eukaryota > Metazoa > Chordata > Aves > Passeriformes > Picathartidae > Picathartes > Picathartes gymnocephalus. The sequence goes on from WEKY01015101.1 coordinate 29,009, forward strand.
TCTAGCTCCACTGCACCTAGAAGCCCAGCTGCATTGAACTTCATGTATTCTGGTCTCTGCAGTGACCTCAGGCGAAGGTCCCTGTGAAAGCCAGACTGGAGCAGCCCAGGCATGACTGAGTGCCCAGGGACCCCACTCAGTCCCTGCAGCAGAGCAAGGACTCCTCACCTCCTGGGCCTCCACACTCTGCTCTCCACACCTCTTTGTTTGCAAGTGTTTTCCCCACAGAAATCCCTTCTAGGTGACCAGTACCAGCACAGCCACTGAACTACAACTCATAAGCAGCTCAGTCCCACTGGGGAGAGAGATCTGCCCAAAAGAACTTGAGCTTCTTGTTTCCACTTTCAGATTTAATGTAAATAAAAACACCAAGTCCTTTTAATCAAGAAGAAAGAAAAGGAAGTTTAACAGTTTTTAAACAAAACGTGAAAACAGCTATTTTTTCAGGACACTGAGGCACTGGAGAACATATATGTTCATGGTGTGGATTATACAAAGAATTTTAAAAAGTCAGTAATTAGAAATTAGCTTTTTTGGGGAAAAGTAGTTATTTTTTTGACAGAAATATTTCAACTATTTCCAAAAGGTCCACAACTAAAAGTGCTTTCTGACTCCTACTTTGAAACAAGTCTAATAGCTGCAAACAACCATAGATTTAAAAGGTCACTGCATAATCCAACCTCAGTGATTAACATTTTCCTTTTTAGTTATGACTACACTAAAATAATGATCTCAATTCACAGGATGGTTAAACACCTATTAATTTATTGCAGTAAAACAGGCTGAGGAATCTTTGTGTAACCAAGATAGCTGAAGTGTAGTTTACACCACCTTATCATTCAAGGTGCCAGTTAAAAAAAAAAAAAAACCTAGTTCTCTTTCAAGCTCAGATTTTTCCTACTCAAAACTGCGAAATAAAATCCCAATTTTAGTATCTACTTCAGATCCAGCATCTCAAAACTCTGCTGAACATTATCCTGCTATTTTTAAGCATTCATTATTGCCCTAGGAGGCAGATACTTGTTTACTATGAGAGTTCCCCTGCTGGTCGAGCCATTTGTACAAATATTCACCCTGATGAGTTAAAAGCCCTTGAGATGTGAAAAGCCTGCAACTTCCCAAAAATTATGCCCTCAGAGCCACTTGATATCCACAGTTATAGCTTTCTATAAGAAACATGGCTTTAGCAGATTTCTCTTGTTTTTCTTAGATTTCATTTACTTCTCAACAGTAACTTGGACATGAACAGACATCTCCATCAAGCAAAAGAGCAATCCGTAGTATTCTACTCCAAAGAGGTTGTAATATTCTACTCCACAGAAGTAGTTTCTTTCTTGCATATTTTTTACTTTACATTTCATACTAAGGCACTGCATGAGTGAGCAGAAATAGACTGAGAGTATGAAATGCTACTTTTAATGAAGGAAAATTAACCTCTTACCCTGACAGACAATTAAACAAGTAAGTAAGGAAAGCAGATGGCAACTATGTCACATTGCTTAAGAGAGTAATATATTCCATACGTCTTGTTTCTCAATTCATGCATTAAATACAGCTGGTCAGCTTGCCGAGTTTAATCTGTACTGCTAAACACATGGAAGTGGGGTGAGGAGGAAAGAGGTCTAGCCAGCTCTTTTTGCAGCTTCACATTATCTCACATGATGCTGAAGGGGACAGAGGCAACAAAAGGGTCTGAATACCCATCCCACAGTGCCATCCTAATCCCTGGGGACCCACGCACAATGAGGCCCAAATTTTGATAATAATTTTTTTTCTTTACAGAGTCATTGGAGAGGCACAGACATAGCTTTACAGAGACCCTGGCTCCAGAGGGCTGCTCTGACTCTGCTCCTGATGTGTGTTTGAAGTCCTTGAGCTTCTGTTCCCAGCTATGGAGCTGTGCAGGTGGGTGAGCTTCACGTTTTGTACATACAAGGTCAAGACGCAGATCTTAACATGTTTACTCTTCTGATGGGATTCATTTACCCCTTCTTTTGTCTCCTTCAGCTTTTCTTTCCTTTTTTAATGTGGCATGCTTCTCTAGAAGCAAGGTACTGAGCAAAATCTAATAAGCAAAGCCATCACTTAGTGGTGCCATGTTAGTGATCACACTGCATTTTGTGATGGAGAAATGCATCTTGGCATTTGTAACCAGTGTAACAAGCAAATATGCTGCAGGGTTTTATATGATATTACAACAAAGTCAACCTTGAAATGAAATGCTAATTAATTCCATGATTGCGTCCTAATGAAAAACCTACTTGGGATTCTCACCAGGAAGCAGCAGAAGATTGATCCTGAGAAACTGGAGATGCCTCTTCAGGCTCTTCACATGCATGAAGTTAGGAAATGATTCAGAGCATCTTGAAAGAATTGCTTAACAGGAAAGAAGATGTGAGGCAAGTTCCAGCAAATTTGTGTGACTAAGAACAGCACAGGTATTTGCATTAAATGTTTGGGCTCTTTTTGGCAATTGGCTCACTTGCCACCTTGAAAATATTTGCTCAGCTGCTTCAACTGACAGGACTCTCACAGGACAAGGTAGGTCTCACACACAGCTCGGTTCAGGTGAATTAGCTGATGGCAGCAGTTTGTTCTGCAATTCTTCGACTCCATCAGGTTGATGGCCAGCAGTGGAGTTCATTTCAGGAAAGTGAAAATCCTGGTGCCAAAGAATAAAGCGACAGATTGGAATGGTCTATTTTAAAAAAGAGCTGCCATGTCTAGTTAGTATCATACAGAGATTCACTGCACAATAACAAATGGATGTTGGACTGATCTTGGAAACTAAAGCCAAAAGTATATGGAGTATTTCAGGCAGAAAAAGGAAGAAAAAAATGCTTTTCTGCACTGAATTGCAGGGAGCAAACATTCCTATTTTACTGATGTTCTCCATTTCCCTCCTTTAAATTTCTTTTGTTGTATTTTTAAGGACACAAGACAAAATTTGGAATTCAAGGGAAGTAAAGGGGATTTGATGTAAGCAGCAAGCAAATCAATGGGTCCCTATTCAATTCAGGTTTCACCTGAATGGACTAAATGTATAGAAATGTATTCATGTTTATTATAAACAAACGTGAAATATGTAACCAGTATAGTCTAGCTGAAAAAGAGAGTGTGCCTCCTTAAGCTGCAGCTCTGGCCAGTTAACTACTTTCATTTGCAAGTCCAGTGAAAAGTAACTACCAGAAACTACCATTGTCCAGACCTCTATATACATCCAGCCTAAGCACTGACATTAGCATCTCACCTATCTCTGGTTTAATATTAGACTTAACCACTGCTTCAGGCACTCCAAGTGACTAACTTCCACTCTAGAATTAGCTGCCTGTAACATTGGCTTGCAAGTCTGGAACTCATGTTTGAAAATTCAGAGCATGACATAGTATGTACCTGGTTTCTACTACATTATTCTGGGCATTTCCTTTCTATATTCTTCCCTGTGGTAATAATGCCCCAGACAGTCTCCCATGCTTTAGTGTCTTTTGATGGGATTTCAGAAGTGCTGGGAAAAAAATATGAGGTGCTAATATGATCATTTGAAAAAAACCAGATTTTATGGCTAGCATCAACATCTTAATTAAGGAGCTCTCAGCAACTAGAAATAGAGATGTAAATAATTTCTGAGAGGGCTTTTCAGTACAAGCAGTCTTTAGCTGAGCCAAATCATCAAGGAAATTATTTAACTGACAGTATTTGACATAGATATTTCACACAGAGCATCTCAGAGGCCGTCATATACTCATACATGCCATATATCCATACACACATAGGTAAAACTATTGCCAAGAACAATCACCCAAAGGGTGGTGAGCAAGAACTAGCTGGTCATTGCAGCAAGAACCTAAATAACCAGTCCTGTTGGACTCCCTGGAAGGGACTCTGCATCTGAAATTATCTGACTTTATGTCTTCACTTTATCTGAATTCACAAACCATAGTGATGCTTGAACAAACAAGCCTACCCCTAATTAGGTGTGTTAATGCAGGAAGAAATTATAGCATTTGCATATTTTGCAGGATGATAGAAGTTTACAGTACATAAGAAAAGCACTATCTTCTGTCTTTATGAAAAGATGAGAACATGAGAATATTCCCAATAGGACACACCTAGGTACTTGCCAGAAGAGTTAATTACATACAGGTAGGATTATACATCCCTTTGGACAACTGGTCTTCAGTGAAGCATGGAAACATGGAGCGCTCTTCAAATACTCTGGGAATGCTAAGAACAAAGTCCTCCCAAAAGACACCTCTCCCTTCACATAAAAACCCGTCCTTGCTTTTGTTTTTGCTTTTGCTACATTACATTTCCTCCGAAGACTTGGAGAGCACAGTGGAGGTACTGCTTAGACAAGCTCAGAGATCTTTACCCTGTCACCGGAAAACACTCTTCTACAAACAGCTTCTACATTAAAACCTTGAACTCATGTAAAGAAACAGTGCAACAGATTGGAAGAAATAATCATATAAATTAAATTTAGGGGGCTTGTGAACAGATAAACATATCAAAACATTAAATTTCCTTCAGAATTACAGTTCTCCATTTTCTTGTAAAAGCTGAGGACACTGTTGGTGTCAGGGCGTTCAAGGTGCTGTGCCATAGCATTGCTTGGAAACTCCCAACCGGTTCCTGCACAGAACAGGCTGAGCAGCTGCTTCAGCTGGACGCTGACTCTGGAACCCCGCTGTGCTCGGGGCTACCCGGCCACCAGGAACATTTACCTCCCGAAGGGCCATTAGGGCACCGGGCAGCCAGGAGGAGCAGCTCGATCTCCCGTTGGGATCAATCAGCTGGTCGCCACTCGAGGGCAGCATTTCAGTAAAATAAAAAAGACATAGGAACAAAAATGAAGGACACCAAACTGCTGGACTGTGTTAGCTCACCACAAGGATTTTGTTTGCAGGCTGATCTCCAAGCTTTCTGTAGCTATTTAAACAGGGTGACAATATGAGCAGAGTGCTGAAGTGTAAGCACTGAAGGAATATGAGGTCAATACCAGATAAATTTGAGCAGAGACTGTACAGACACTTCAGTGTATATATGGCTTAGCTACCTAAAAAAAAGTGGATGCACCCACATCCCTGTCTCCCAGTCCCCTCCAATGGAAACACGGGAAAGGGAAAATATTTTTACTCAGAGCAGCCAACTCTCTTCAACCAGATCTCACGAAGTTCTTGTACAATAGTGACTTTAAGGAGCAGCACTTAGTAACTGTCAGGATACAAAACAATGACCCACTTGGACCATCATCACCTTCTCACTTCCAATAATGCCATGGCACTTGTGAGGCCAGCAGCCCAAAGCGAGAAGCCTGTAATAAAAGGCGTGAATGCTGCTGGTTTAGTGCTCTACTTACACCAGCTAAAAATAGTCACAGGCCAAAAACATACTCCAAATTTGGACACTGAATGACAACATGGGCTGCAAGGCCAATTAGGTCAAATTAAAATATACCAACAGAAAGAAAATAAACACTGCTAAACTTTGTCTGGAAGGTAAAAAGAGCTCTTGGAATAGAAACTTGCTGCACAGCTTCAAATGCACCCATGTCATTGTTTTGCCTTCTTATTCCAGAGAAGTTTTCCTTCATACACGGACCGGCTGCTCTCAGAGCAGTGTCACAAGGGCCACCACCCTGTTCAGGCCTGGGGTGCTGTAGTCTGAGGCATTCTCTCCACTCAATAAAAACAGGTGATTTCAGAAGTGACTCAGCACATCAGTGAAGGTGCCACTAATATTCATATTACACCCAGATTTACTGTGTTTTTTGTTTTTTAATTAAAAGAGGCTAGAGTAGGGGTTAATTGCACTGAATTTGAATTCAGCAGGAATAGGAAGACGCTTTTGTTAACTTGGCACCAGCAGGCTCCGCAGTGATGGCAGAGTGGGATAATGGTGAAGATCCTGCATATCCAGCTGTAGCTGTGTTGTAGGTGCATGTGAGCAGAGGAAGCTTATGGGAAGTAGCTGTTAGCATGGATAGCTCAGGCAATGTGAACAGAAACATACAGAAGCTAAATTAAAAACATGTTGAAACTCACAAGTATTCTGCAATGGTTAATTTGTGATTTGACATTCATTTCACTCTAGAAACTGAAATCAAATATCCCATCATGAGGTCCAATGATAAAGGAATGACTCAGAAGGTTCACTGTTCTTCACAAAGACTTACCACCATGTCTTCAGCACTATTTTTGCCCTCCTCCCCTTCCAAAATGAACACGATGTGCTGCCATTCTCCTGCAGCAGGGTTTACATGGACAGCAACAGATTAGTAACGTAAGGCAATTCCCCCAGCAAATCTCTAAGGCAGCTTGGGAGGTAAATGTGCATTACCAATGTCTCCTGTCACTACCGTGCTACACAGTGCAAAAGGAAACGCGCTGCTGAGGCATTATGGAGTTAGTCAACATCGAGCCATCTGCTACACATAATCTCAGGCTGCACGTTATCAGCAAGGTATCAATTTAAAGGAAGTTCCAGCCTGATATTTTAGTTCTAAATTGAGTACATTTAATCCAGTAGTCATTGAAGGACAGCAGATACTGTCCCAGGGCACCTTCCTAACAACTGCTTCTTAATGTTGGATAGTGTTTTATGTAGTTTATAATGTTAAAGGATATGTAGGATGATGATGCTGTTCCAAATGCTTCCCCCTTCTGTACTGTTGACTTCAGTGCCTGATAACTTATTAACCAGTAAAAGCTGTAAACAATTGATTTTATGACTTCAAGGAAAAAGTTGATAAACCATAAATAGGGTCAAACCAAAATATGAGCAAAAGAAAGGCTGAATGCTAGAGACTGTCCCTGAAGAGCCAGTGGAGAGCTTGTCCCACACTCCTCCAAAGCACTGTCAGCAGAAACTCCCTGCCTGCCAAGTCCCTCACACTGGCCCCGTGTCCCAAGGGCTAATACAGCCATGGAAAGTGTTCTCTTAGATGGAGATGTGCAGAACATGGTGATTCCATCTTACATATTCAGCCCACCTGTTTTCAGTGAAAACAACTATGAAATTTCCAAGAACTGCCTGGCCTTTCAACACGCACAGGTAAAAAAGCAATCAGTCAAAAGATGTAGTTAGGAAATAGAGGCTGAGTGGTATTATCACTCTCCAGGAGGTCACACCAAAAACCACACAGCTGTAGGAAACAGAACAAATCTGTGATAGCAGAAGGCAGCCCTCTCCCTGGGACCCAAACTGTTTTCATCCTTTCCCGTGCAAGATTGCTCCTACCAGAGTGGGACTTGCAATGCTTACATTGCCAAGCAGCAGGTGATGGACTAGTAAAGCTGGAGGCAATGAAGAATGAATAGTCATGCACCACAGTCCAGCTTAGAAAAATATTCAGCCTCTGCAAAAGGTAAGGAAGGGAAATTAATAAAACTTCACTAGAACTTTATACAAAGCCAAAAAAGCTCAAAGAATGCAAACCTGCAGCATATCATATTGCAACATTGTCTTGTAACCTTAATACAGAAACCCACAGTAACCCCTGCTAAGAGCGTTAAATATTAAAAAATGGCTCCCAGCTGCTACTGCTACATAATGGGCTTATTTTGATGAGGAAGATGTGCACAGCTTAAGTAATGTGCAGCAGTTCAGATGATCCTACTTTGCTTTTGAAATTCATGCAAGACCCTCTCTCCTTGTTGCAATTAATTGAAAAACTCATGGCTATTATTCTTAAAAGGCAGGCTTTGTCTCTGATCTTTGTCCTACATTACATCTTTTTTTTTGTGAGAGGTTGCAACATGAGCAGAGGTGGATGGTTTAGCTTGATACACGACTCATTACCAGAGGGCAGCCTTCTTTTCCTCCGTACTGTCCTAATTAGTGTGAATCTCCCCACACAAATAGCCCACAAGGATCGGGTTTTTCATTGTTCCCTGTCCTACATCAGTACAACTATTACAAACGGTAATGTCTCTGGCTTGCATCATCATAAACATCAAAGTTAAGAAATGCTCAGTTTCCTTTTATCCTTTACTAAGCAAGCTTGAGCTTCTTTACTGGCAAAATAGGTGATGAATAGCTGACCACTAACAGAGTGATTAATTAGCCAGAAGGCATTCTCTTCTCTGCTTACTTTGCCATTAAATTATATGGCCACCCTAACTAGACTGAGTTGATACTGATCTCTGTTTTAGAAGACTGCTGACTGTAGTCTGCTGACCCATATAATATTTAAAATAAATCAAGATCACTGTGCGCTTCTTGATCTAGAGATGAATGCTTTTCAATGATGAAATGGCAGCTAGATATCCAATACTTACTGGAAGTAACACAGACTTAAATACAGTTGGTTATTTAGCAGATTGATCATGAAGCACTACTAAAAAGAAAACCCTCATCCTCAGAAATTCAGAATGACAGAAGAGGCACTAAGAGTTCCTAGACTTAATGATTCACTAGAATTACCATTAACTACTGCTGCATGAGTAAATATTGAAATATATATTTTCTGGCCTTAACCAATTCCTGTCCAACAATTTTATGTAAGAATGCAAAACTAGTATTTTCTAGGTCTGAACATGTCCCTGAGGAAAAAACATGCAGAAAGGGACTTCATTTTTTTCAGACTCAGCTCTAAGTAAGCCTTAGGTCAGGAAGACACTCCACTCATCTTGGTTGAACTTTATTTAATTAAATCTTTCATTTCTAAAAGTGTGTTTCTAGCTGCTATAGTTGCAGTAATAACCTCCCAAAGGTGAAATGAGTAATAGATGGAACAATGTCTGCAGCCACCCTTGGGAGGAGTGAACTCCTCTGTCCCATGTTAGTCTGATGAGAGGGTGGAGTCCAATCCCCAGATATGTGATCAGTGAGCAAGAAATGGGTTTGGATGAGTACAGCTCCTTCAAACTGGGAGCTGCTGTGGGGAAAGAGATGACAGATGCAGTAGTAAGGAAACAGCAAAGACAGAAGAGAACAAGGGGAAAAGAAGGGAAATCAGTAGTGCCATGAGGCTCCCTGAACAGAGAAGGTCATGATCAGACAGTAAATTCAAATTAATTGCCATGTAACCCTGCCCATCAGCAAATACCCACGGACATCAGTAAGCAGCTGATTCAGAGATCAGGAGGGAAAACTGGGGAACTGAGGATCCCAAGGCTATAGCAGGGACTCTTTCTAATGTGGCAGGCAAGTTTGGTGTCCTGACCAAATGGTCACACCTTGAGGAGTAGGTAACCCTTCTCTTCTTCTGCCTGCTAGAGGAGCTACACTTGTCTGGGGTCAGACACAATTTTTAAAAATGAAGTGTCATTAGCAAGACACTTCTAGTTTCTTCTGTAACTTGCTTTGAATGCAAATTAAAAGGCACAGGTAAAAATGGGTTGCGTAATTGAAGCTCTTGCTCAAATTTCCAAGTGAATTTTTTGGTTTAGAGGATAGTGACTTCATGTAGAAAAAAAGGAAGTCAGCTAATCAGATCAAGTATCTTGGCGACATCCCAGATACAAATGTTCCTCTGGTTATGATATGGATTTTGAGATAAACAAACATTTCCACAAATTGCTGACACAAAGAAAGGACAATCCAGCAAGTCCAGAACAAAAAATCCTCATCTATCCTTGAAAAGGTTTATTACTAAAATAAAGCTTTCAATATTAAAATATCTGTGGTATCTTTATACTACTGCAAGGGATGCTTCTGCTGTTCCCGGAGTCGTGACAGCTGATTTAAAGTGTATTGCACACACTTTCCATACAAATAGAGTTTAAGGTAACATTAGAGGGAATAATACTGTCTAATATTAGTGTACCTGTCAAGCACATTTCCAAACTAATTGATATTGCATGTTCAGCTCATTGTATCACTAATGTTAAACATTTTCATTTTCTTGAATTTCAGGTCCCCTTTACTAAAAGCTGTTTTAGCTGATGTAACTGGTCTGAGTAATTCCAGTTCTAGGCAGGCATCCAGATGTTTGCAACTTCCATTAATCAGCCTGAAGAGGCTGAAGCTGATCTATGGCTCCACACTGTACACACAACAGACATTTTTAATAAATGCTGATCTGCAGTTCAGCTCTTTGCTAGGTGGGTCATGGCTGAAGTGCTGATGCAGTTCTGCAGATCCAGTTGTTTCACAAGGACTTGAAAGCACTGAGGTGTCACAAACTGGTGCTCGCTTTCTATAGCTGGTATAAATTCCATTGGACATCCCTAGGGGAACCTCCAACTTCCCAAATATATTGTAAACAGCAGAAAAATTAAACTGCACCTTTTCTTGCCATCAGTTTATAGTCTCTCTTGTACAGCTCTGGTTTGTCTGTGCATTGCCTACAGTCCCTCTGTTCAGGATTGTCACACTGGCTTCTCATGTGATGGTGAGGTGCTGATTTGTCATTCCTTATCAGCAACTTGTGCGTCTTGCAGGGCAACTTTTGTACTCTCCTAACTTACATCTGGAAACTCTTGGCCAGATTAACAATGTTTGTGAGATCTGCCTTGATTTTTGTACTGTATTCCTTAAAGAGACTCTATGACCACCACTGAACATAACCTGAAAACTACAACTAGGTATAATGTCAGGACTTCCCAGAAAAAAAATTACACCACACTGGTGTTACACACACACACTTCCCAGAATCCCAGCCTGGTTGAGGTTGCAAAGTGACCTTTGAGCAGCATCTTTTCCAACAGCCCTGCTCCAGCACGGGCATGTAGGGCAGGCTGCTCTGGACACTTCTTGGTATTTTGGTATATATTTTATCTGTACAGGATGCACACATGTGCACCATCTGTTTGTGACATACAGTGTTTGTTAGAAAGCTCCAGTTCAGCAGTAAGGGATCAGCTTTCCAAGCCCATTAACAGGTTTCTCGGTGAGAAGTACTCACTTGGAACACTGTCATTACAGTTAATTTTAATATAATATGGTATTCCAACACCTGAAGGGAACTTACAGGGAAGATGGGACAACGCTATCTGGCAAGGGCATGTAGTGACAGCACAATGGGAAATGGTTCAGATTTTAAGAGGGTAGGTTTAGATTTGATACTAGAAAAAAATTTTTTACTGTGAGGGTATTGAGGCACTGGAACAGATTCCCACTTAAGCTATGGATGCTCCATCCCTGGAGGTGTTCAAGGCCATTTTGGATAGGCTTTGATCAACGTGGTCTAGTGGAAAGTACAAGGTACAGAGGTTGGAACTACATGATCTTCAAAGACCTTTCCAACCCAAACCAATCTAGGGATTCTATGATTATAAGACACAATTTATTTTCCTCGAATGAATTGTCCCACGTCTTACTGTTTCAATAAATCTGGCATAATTACGTTTCCATATAGTGCCCTGATGCCCAAAGTGAAAGTCCTTTTCACACTCTCTTTGACGGACCGCAGTACTGAGCCTCCAGCTGGCAAACGGGCTGGAGTCTCAACAGCCAGGGGCACTCTGTGCCAGCTCCTTGAGCAGTGGTTACAGAGCAGTCGTGCGTTCCGCGGGTAGCGCTGCGAGCTGCAAGCCCGCCCGCGCTCGCACACGCCTCGCTCCGTTCCCAGCCGAGCCGCTGCGGCGCGGGGCGGGCGCTCCCCGCGCATGCGGCCTCTCCGCG
>WEKY01015101.1:40739-83924 GCA_013390045.1 Picathartes gymnocephalus
CGAGCTGTCGCAGCGGCTCGCCCGCACCAAGGCCCGCTCGTACGGCAGCACGGCGAGCGTGGCCGCGCCGCTGGCCGAGCGCTACGTGGAGCACCGGCTGAGCGCCGGGGACACGCTGCAGGGCATCGCCCTCAAGTACGGCGTCACGGTAAGGGAGCACCGCCGGCGGGGCCAGGAGCGGCGCTTAGAGCCCGAGAGTGGCCTGGGTTGGAAGAGACCTTAAAGATCTTCCAGTTCCCAACCCCCTGCCGTGGGCAGGGACACCTTCCACTAGTCCAGGTTGCTCAGAGCTCCATCCAGCCTGGCCTTGAACACCTCCAGGGATGGGGCAGTCGCAGCTTAGCATCTCCATAGCCTGGCGGCTATAGCCCCAGACAGCGGGGACAGGTGTTGGGCCCAGAGCTGCGAGATGACAGCAAGAAGTTGTCCCATAGGGCATTTCCTACACACAGTGGGCAGAAAACGGTGCGGGTGCGGTGTTAGTTTTAGTTTCAGTATTTAAAATGCTGGCATCCGAACTTACGGCCTGCCCGGAGTGGTGGCAAAGGCTGGAGCTGGCACTGCCCGGGACTGACACGGCCTGGGTTCCCGGGATGAGCTGGGGGCCTGGGGAAGGGACACACACCTGCTCCCGGCCAATAAACCTGTACTCACACACCTGTTCACCACTACACTCACTTCAGGTTAAAAAAGACAATCAGTGTAATTAAACTTATCCTGAAAAGAAACATTATTTTGAGCTTGATGCACAGGCTGTGACAAGAAGAATTTCTTCCAGTAGCTTCAGGGCTAAACATTCTTCCATTGTGATCTGCATAGCCCAGAGGTGAGGCACACATACCACTGATACGAAAGTGTTGCTGCTTTTCTGCTCACCTTCTAGGGAGAAGGGAAGTTTATTTCTGTGAAAAATGTTGACAAGCTTATGCCAGCCTAGGACACGCAGAGTCCAAAAAAGTCTGCCAGCAGGCCCTTCTGCTGCTGTTCCAGATGGAGCAGAACTCACCTACCCTGCCTCATTCCCACTTATTTGGGGCCCATATTCTGATTTGCAGCTTCAGTAGTCCCAACACAAAAAATTGCTCGGGGCTGAGCAGCTGATGAGCGTGGCACTGGTACAGTCAGTGCTACTTTGACATCAGCTGCCAACAGCACCTTCCAGTTGGGCTCTTTCTAGAAGAGCTACAGCAGCTATTAGCTTCTGACTGGAGTGGTTTCTTTTCCTTCTCTTTGTCTGCAGGAGCCACTAAAGCCTTCCATCACCTACAACAGCATTCGGCCTTTGTTGTGAAAAGGGTTGAAAGTCTATTTCTCTTCTCTTTTGAAAGATTATGCCACTTTTGACTGATTCTTGTTGGCAGCAGGGTTAATGACACTGGTCCACATTAAAGTAAACTTGCTCACTAAGGGGGCAAAGCAGCTCATTGGATGTTGGATTTTTTTTGTTTGTTTTTTGCAGCACTTTCCATAATGGACAAAGTTTCTGGCCTAAATGTTTTAGCCATTTTATTCTTCTTCAGAAGTGTGTTTGCTCACTGCAATAAGTGAAAAATACAAACAGATCACTAAAATAGTAGTTTTCTAGAAAAATGGCATTTCTGAGCAATCTACAACTCCCTTTCAGCTAAAATGAAGTTGTGAATCAAACCTGTACAAGCAGCTGTAAATTGTGAACTATAAACTTTGTTTATAGTATGAGTTTAATAAGCTTTTGCTACGCTAATCATGTAAAATATAGATGTTGGAGTTTTTTCCCAGCACCTCATTGGTTATTTGATTTAATAAGTGTTCTGTTTAAGAAGCCAGAGCTGCATCATTATAGACTGCAGTTGGGAGAGGTTAAACTGACAGGAAATGCCCCTAAGAGCAATGTCAAGTTCAGCGAAATCAGCCGTTGTGTTTCTGTTTTAATGGATTTCAGCCCAGGGTAGGAATATATGCAATCACATTTGCTTTTAGCAAAATGCAGACTGTTGTGTGTTCACACAATGACAAGGTCAAATTTCCTCTGAAGAGTCCTTCTATTTGCTTCCTGCATCGTGTATTCTTGGCTGGAAGTGAGAGTTGTAATGGAAACATCAGAATTATCTTTGGCTGCCATTGCTTCCAGTATTACTGGTTTTAGAAGTTTCCCCTGTGGTTTTCCTCACTGAGAGTTACTGTGTAGCCAGAGACATCCTGTCCAGTGCCTGCCTTTGCATGACTTGGCATAGACAGTTCAAGATAGACAAAAATGCCATGCTAGGGGAGAGAGATCAGTGTGCTTTGTTTGGCCTCATCCTCTGCCCTTCACCCCTGCTCTGGATACTGTCAATATATATATAATATTTACACTTTGCATTTGTTACATCTTCCTTTTGAGTAAATTAACACTGGGAATTCACGTTCATGGTTCAGTGCAAGTGCTGTATCCCTTTTGAGGGGAGAAGGATGAGGACTATATTTCATTGTCAGTAGAAGCAATTTTGATTAATTAGTTGAGCACCAGTTTGCATGTTAGTACAGCTTCAGTTAAAATATTAAGCATGTCCTGAAGCTTTTGCTCTTTCACTATGGTAGTTTTGTAGCTAACAGGCATTACTTCAGTCTTCCTAACACTGAAAAAAGAAAACTCTTCTTGAACCCTGCTCTCCATACACCTCTTAATGTACAGTCACTCTGAGTTGTAGGAGTTATATTGCACATACGAAGTAACCTGCTCAGGGCTGAGGGATATTCTTTCTAGAACCAAGTATTTTCCTTTTCATTATTGCTCAGCACGGAGGTACAGACCAAATGCTATCAACTGGTATTTTAGGAAGGAATAACCAGAGGTAGAGTTACAGTGAAATAGGAGAGAGAATAGCAGTGCAGTGCATTATTTATCAGCTGTTGAAGCTAACTTTCCAACTCCTTGCAGCAGGATCTCAGTTTTCAGCTTCTGTACTGTATGTTTACAGAAAAGCTCCAGCTAGTATTTTAAAAATTTTTTATACCTATCAAGACAGACAACTTACAGAGATTTTAACAATTGACATTTACACTAAGGCTGTTAGAAGTCTCATGACTAAGTCAGGTACAGCTTCCTTTATGACCTTCAGATGGTGCTCAGCTTGGGATAGAACTTGCAGCCTTATACTCTTTGAGCCTTACTGAAGATGGTTTCCAAGCTTTAGGAGCTGGAAGAGTAGTGATCTTCTCTTACTTGTAACATTGGATATTAGCTATTCAGGTTTTACATGGCATTATTAAATCTAAGCATTTCACCATTTTAGCTATCTGCATCAACAGGCTGAATCCTCGTGGTAACTTTATCCCCCTTGTTTGGATTCTGCATGATTTTTACCAGAGAGTTCACCTACAGGAGCTGCTAGCAGTTCTGAGCTTTATTCTAGTATAAACCAAATCAACAGTACTTTTGTGATAGAATTTTTGTTCTTTGGCAGGCTGTTCCTGCGAGCCTGCATAGAGACTGCAAGACTGTTCAAGGAAAGCATCTTTAGGTAGTGCAAGACTTTGGAAAAAGGAGTATTATGGAGTCAAGTGTACATAAAGCTAGGATGTTAGCAAGGCTAGAACAGTACATGCACTCTGAAATCACTTTGAATGCAAACAAATTCTTTTCTGAAATAATTGCTGCTGCTAAGAAAGTATAAATTTATTTTAACTAAAGGTTGTTTACTACTTCAGAAAGTTAGTGCTTTATACTTTTCCAAAAGCTAATGACTTACATTTTTTCTATCTTTTTCAGATGGAACAAATAAAGAGGGCAAATAAACTTTTCACTAATGACTGTATATTTCTGAGGAAAACCCTGAATATTCCGGTTATATCAGAGAAACCATTACTGTTCAATGGACTTAATTCACTGGAGTCTCCTGAGAATGAAACTGTTGACAGCTCCTCTTCTTGTGATGAAGGACTAGTGGCAGTTCAGGAAGAGAGTAGTTCTTCTCCCAGTCCTCAGGAGCCTGACAATCAGCTCACTGCACCAGAAGAATTATCTGCCAAAGATTTCCTACAGAGATTGGACTTGCAGATTAAGTTATCCAAACAAGCAGCCAGAAAACTAAAAGATGACAATGTCAGGTAAACGCCACTTTTGCTGTTAAGCATCTTAATCTCACCCTGAAGGCATTGTAGTCTAAGCTGACCCCTCATGTGGGGTCTCTCAGACAGCATCTGTAGCTTTTATTTGTCAACAGCAAGTGCCTGCTGTTCTCATGCACCAGATACATTCAGAGCACAGCATTAGCAAGTGCCTTGCTATGGCAGTTAGTAAGGCTGCCTCACAGTACATTGTTTAGAGAGTACAAAGACTATTTAATAAAAGCCAGAAGGACAGGATTCTCCAAGGTGTAAGTAGGCAACTATTTAAGCAAAAGCATAGTTTTGGTAGAATGCTAAGCAAAGGCCTTTGAGGAAGCTGATTGTGTACAGCAATCAGCAATGATTGTGTTTTTCTTCTCTCCCAAATTGCCTCATTTTGTAAATACTCTCCGTGATGCAGTTTCAGTTAGGCTTTCCTATCTCCTTTCCCAATGCAGTTCCCTGCTTTGTGGAGCCACACAGACTTCATCTTTTCTTCAGTATTTCCACAGCTAGGAGCTCCCACATATTTACTTACAGAAAAAGCAGTATTTTCTGACCTCTGTGTCACAGTCAGTAGTCATCCCCTCACACATGTAGGTATTCTATGGAGAGCACAGAAAGACTCAGAGCAAGAGTGAACTTCAGTAGTGTTTGTTTTCCATGTCCTTGGGACAAGATTCCTCAGCTTGTTCTCAGTCTCTTGGGCTGGCTCTCTGCCTGTTCATTCCCTGCAGAAATCACCTCAGTGGGGGATGCTGAGGTGGCCTTTCTCACGACAATAAAAGCTATGACTGCAGGGGACTGGTACTTCTTCTCTTACCAGAGAGCTGGAGAGAAGTTATACCTGCAGATACATGATTTGCTTCTGCAAATTTGTTCAATGCAAAACTTTATCCACCATCTTGGTTCACTTCACATACTCTGATTTTGAGGGCAAGCAGGAGGTAACCTTTCAGGACCAAATTTATTGAGTATAGTTCTATAATTTCTTTAAACTAAGAGATTATTTCAGCAACTTTAAAACTTCCTTCAGCAGAGAAAAGTTTGAAGGAGAGGAGTAGATTGCGTTTAGCTATTGGACAAGCTTCCTTTGGAGAAGTGTCTCCATATACAACTCTCCATTGCCAGGACACTGGTTTAGAGTCTCAGGGAAGGCTGGAATGCTTTCACATCTTGTTACCACACTTGTCAGTTACTTGCTTTTGCATTGATTGCATGAAAGAAAAAATACCTGTTGGAACTCAGAACCTTCTCTGTGCAAACTCATCCACTTCCGTTGTTATATTTGAAGCAATGAAGAGCATCTATCAAAATGTGCTGCTGCTGACTTTCACATCGTTAGATGTATGTACCTGACACAGATTAGAGTAGGTGTTGACCCAGCAGTTAAACTGCCTAACAGGAAACCACAGTCCCTGCCAGAGGAAGGCAGCTATTCTAATGTCGCTTCAACAAAATAACGTGCGAATTTACAGAAGGAAATTCACTTAGACCTTGCTGCACCATGAGCAGAGCACTGTATTCAGTGGAATTGCCACTGCACAAATAGTGCACTGCTGCCACTAATACCCATTTCCTATACTGCTTCAGTTACAAATTGGGAAATGGGGACCTGGTACCAAGTCACCTCCTGAGATATAATGTATACGGGAGGATGACTTACTTTCCCACCTGAACAGGTAATTCTGTTAATTATGCATACAGCAGATTTTTAATGGTCAGGATGCTACAGGAAGCTTGAAGTACAGAGCTGCATGCAGACTGGTGAGCAGGATGTTACCTAAAGCTTCTGAAGAGAAATAGCTTCCTGTGCATCTGATAGTCTTCATAATGTTCCCTTCTACATCACTGCCTCTAGCTTTCAGTCGTGGCTCACAAAAGCCATCCTTGCCTTGTCCTCTCCAACACAGTTGAAAAGGACAGACCCCTTTACAGTCTGGCAGGAAGGGGCAAAAAACCAAGGTCAATGTTTACTCTGCAGAGGACAGGAGTAGAGAGACAATTGCCAAAAACCTCAGGGACTTTTCAGCTGTGTACCACCAGTGGTATATCTGGGTCCAGACTGGAGGGTGGCAACATTCCTTACTGTGCTCCAGCAGCTCCCCAGAAGGCATCTGCTCTCTTTCCTGCCCAGACCTTTCGTATCCCTCGCTTGGAGCAGGAAGCCTTTGGAAATTGGACAGCCATGATAATAAACCAGCCTCATGAATATGCAAGTTTTCTATTCTTAGAGTGAAAACCATTTATGAAATTAGAGTGCTGTTTCCAGCTGCCCTGGCCTGTATTCAGGTTGCCTTGTCAAGGCCTGTTTGGAATTTGATGTGCCAGCACTGCCAAGTACTTCTGTGCCTGTTTGAGAGTAACAAAGGAGCACCTGGAGTTAATCCACAACCACCAAAAGGGACATTGGAACTCACAAAACTGCAAGCAGAAGCAGACTATCAGTTCATGAACTTAAAGAGCTGTAACTTCTCACCATACCATGAGCCTGATTTGACAGATGGTGAGAACCCCATCTACTAAATTGTTCTTTACTTTAGCCTCCTTTAAGTTGCCAAGAATGCATGTGCACACGTGCACTGATTTGGATTAAACCACACATGGCAGTTTCATAGTCAGAAACTGCCCTGTGCTGCAAAGGCAGCTTAGAGTGAATTATATTGTTTAATCAGAACTCGTGGAGTCACTCTCTTAAGTGCTCTTAAAGGAATAAAGTTTAGGTAGAAAAATTGGGGAGCACATAGTTGCAGATTTAGACTAGATATTAAACTGTAATAGCTGTGCAAACAGATAAGCATTAAAAGTTCCACTCAGTTTGTGCCAGCTGCCTTTCAGTATTAGAGGTTAAATAAGCACATGGCTAGATCTACATGTAATACTACTTTTGCTAGAGTTTCATTGAGCAAGAAATCATAAGTTACTGAATCATTAATCATGCATATTCACCCAAGATAAAGCTCAAGGCAATAAGATCTTTTCATTTTGAGCAATGTTTTTATAGTAGGCCGAAAGAAATGCAAAAGGATTAATACAGTTGTCTGCAGCATATGTTATTAACTCACATATTTGCATATTAGGAAAGAATACTCAGTTTTATCCACATGTGGAATAAAAGCAACTGTGATAGTTTGAGAAAATACGGTGGAGCTTCACCTGACCCAAAATGCTGTTACAGCAAAACTGAAAATGACTTTAGTGATGCTTTGTGTCAGATAGTTGAACACCAGATGTCTAATGCAAGCTCTTTATGGAGTCCTTAAGATATACCTAAGCCATATACTGTGCTTCTGGAACAGGTCACATTTTTCTGCATTTGCCTTGGTGTGTCTAAATTTGAAAACCTTGTAACTGAATAGATCCTCTGTAATCAGTGATGGTGATAGAAGCCAATATAACTGGTGTCAGCACAGGAACAGAACCTTACACTCTCATCTGATCACTTGCGTTGACCTGAACCTAGGAAAGAGTATGGTCTTGAAGCCTTCAAAACTCATTACTAATTGAGATAATTTGCCAATAATTTTTCACCCTCATTGGCTGTCACCTGAGAAAAGAGATGCCTCAGTAGAGGTCTGTGGAGAATCCTTTCAGACATCCGAAAGCTAAGAACTCAGATTGCTGCCTTGTTTAATTATGCATTCTAGAAGCATCCAAGCATGTGAGTGTACTTGCTCACAGTCAGGTGTCCTTGCTCTTACAGAAGTGGTTATTTGTGGCCTGATGCACACCATGGCTTGCAGGAGACTTCTTTCAGTTCCTGTAACCCAGTGGGCAAAGTGGCGACAGCAAACGGGAAGAGACAGCACTACGGAGTGTTGTAATGCTGTGCTGTTCCTTTTCCATCCCCTGAAGGAGAATGTTGCAATGACTTACCACTTTGCTATTTTAAGCATCTTAGAAGTGAAGAAAATTGTTTGGTCATTAAACATACACACACTGCCATGTGGGTGCTTGTGGGTCACAGACCAGAGCTAGTAGTATATAATTCTATTTCATATAAAGCTCAGCTTGTTTTTAAGCAATCTGAAAAGACTTGTACTTGCTATGTATGGCTCTAAGATCTACTTGAGTATTATTTCCTGGTCGTTTCCCTGGTTTGGGGTAGTGTTGCAGACCTCCCAGAGCCTGGCAGTGCAGCCTGGGACAGAAGAGCAGAAGCTGTTCTTGCTGAGTAGTTCCAAACCTTGGTCAGAAATGTACTCTGCACATTACACACCAGTCACTGCTTTGCTCCAGTTCCAGCATAACAAGCTGCTCTGTAGTTGCTGTGTCCCTGCCCTGTAGAGAAGCCCCTCAAAGCTGCCCATAACCCCAGTGCTGCCTTCTGCCCTCTGCTGACAGCTGCCACCCGTACCTGAGTGCACCTTGCACAAGGGACGTGGGGACAAACAGCCCAGACAATGGCTTTGGTACTTGGATGTCTGAAGACCTGCTAATATAACATATTCTATATTCACCCATCATCAACTCGTTTCAGTCCAGTGTTTGGCTGTTGCCATGTCAGGACGGATGTTATTCCTATATTAAGGCTTTCAAGAAGAATGGCTGAAGATCTGATTCGGGCAGCCTTTGATTAGAAGGAAGGTCTTTTTGCTGTAACTCTGCCACATTTTATTCTCTTGAAAGGGAAAACATAACAAAACTAAACAGTACAAAGTAATTTCCAGTGTAGAGCATGGAAAATAAGTTTCTCCCCTACAGGAGTCTAAACTCTGAAAATATAAAAGTTCTCCTTCATCCTCACACACGCTAGCAGGAGATTGCTATTTGCAACTAAGTTCTGCATGTGTGGCTAGAAACCCACTGCCCCCAGAAGGGCATATGTCAGAGCTTCAGAATGTACTTTTTGAAATATTTAGCTTTGGCCAAGTTGCTATGGTTGAATTTTAAAGTCCTGCAGTCTGATCTTACAAGTATGTTGATATGTTTCAATTCTGACAAAAGCTTTAAAATGTCTTGAGAGAATTTATAAGTAAAAGTGGATTTTTTGACTAAACATGAATTGTTTGCTTCCTTACTTTACTGTCATGCCACGTATCGTGGGAAGCTTCTGCAAATGACATGTTATTAAAATGTTAGTATTCCATAGCAGTTTTGGATATAAGGAAGGGTACTATTTATACGTACACAGATAATCTGCATCTTAGGAATCCTCTGTGGTGCTGGGTCTGTAGCATCACTTCTGTAAATAAATGAAGATTTGTAAGGAAGGCTAAAAATCTGTTCTCAGTACTGCTGTAACCACACATCCCTACAATAACAACCAGTTTCATCCAAAACTTGGCGTTTTTTTGAGGTTTCTTTTTTTTGGCAAGATTATTTCAAGGCAAAAGATGTACTTTGCCTTTGGCTTAAGATAATAATTTTGCTGGGAAGAGAAGTACAAATTACTCTGCTGTTTGGTTAGTTTATAGG
Source organism: Picathartes gymnocephalus (assembly GCA_013390045.1). Lineage (NCBI taxonomy): Eukaryota > Metazoa > Chordata > Aves > Passeriformes > Picathartidae > Picathartes > Picathartes gymnocephalus. Next base: position 50,226 of record WEKY01015101.1, read on the forward strand.
GTTCTTCAGTTCTGTCTTGGAGGGTTAAATAAAATTTAAATTGTAGATAAATAATCATGTTTATTAGGGAAAAGTCTTCATGGTCTTGATATTGAAATATTTACTTTTTACCTTTATACCATTATTAGATTCTTTGGATAAGTGTACCTTTGTATGAAGGTACATACAATATTAAAAATAATCCTTTCACAGTATAGCAACTGTAAAGTCCTTCTGTTCTTACCAAAACACTGAACTTGGCATCAGCTTTAAGGCTGGACTCACAGGAACAAAACTTTGAAGCTACAGTAGTACAAAGCAATGACCTTTGGGGAACTTGGCGTCCTTGATTTAGTTCTGGATTCTGCCCTGCAATGGGTTTACGTAACCCCTTTTTTTTTAAAGGCAATATTGTCAGGTAAACAGCAGGCAGACTGATTTTCCTGAGGGTATTTTAAAAGCAACATTCCTTTGCTTTATCCAGCTATTGCATTAATAATAGCACTTGGGAGCAATCGCTTTTTCCTAACAAAATCCAAGTGATCAGTCTCAGTGGGGATTGATGCAAGGGAAGTAAACATCAGGAACAGCCTTGCAGCATCAGGACACAGATCCACCCACAGCTATGATGGACTGCTCCTGTTCTTGATTCATTTGGTCTGTCTGTTCCCCCTGCCATTCAAAATGTTGAAACAAACCTCTAATTGAGCTCTACTTTTTTTAAAGAATAAATTAAAAGCAACAGTGCAGAAAGTCCAGTATGCCCTCCACTTTGTTATCCTTTAAGTTTTTCTTAGTGATTTGATCAAGAATAGTTTTTTAAATACATTCTGATGTTGTTGAATTTACACAGCTTTACTTGCTTTCAGCATTATGTTCTCAGCATCTCAGGACTCTAGAGATGTTTAATTACAGTGTTATACTGCAAGTATTTCTATTAGGTAAGGCTGGCATTGCCTATTTTGATCCATTAGGAAAACTGGTCACCTGCATTTTCATTACAGTTTTACTGTTGAGATGTGTTATGCTCCTGACCTAATGATTATGGTAATTTTCTTTTTAGAGATGAGGAGAATGAGGAAGGTCCCTATGCAACTTCTTCGTATCACCAGTAGAAGACAAATGTGATGGCCTGAAAACTTTCCATGAAATCAGTTCTTACAGAACTAAAGTCAGTAATTCAAAACCCAAGTCTTTTGGACTCATCCTCTTGATGTACTTAAAAGAAGTCATGAATGGGTAATTGCACTGAAATTATGACCTCTTCTGCCTTCCATAGGTTAATGTCCCTATGCTATATCAATAAAAGGTTTAAGCCTTCCAAAACTAGCAATGGCCTTTTTACCCCTTCTGTGCAAACTGTAGCATGGTAGCAACTATATATCCCTGAGGTCACCTTTATGCAGGATGTTGATCTTTAGTAAAGATTTTGTAAATACTTGTTAAAGTGAAATTTGTTTTAAGTATTTAAAAATATTAAATAAGTTTGCTTGTAAATGACAAACGATGAAACAGAAATTTACTTATTCTGCAAACATAGGCAAGTTTGCTGTGAAAGTTTTGTCTACTTCAGGGCTGCAGAACTTGCCTGTGAACCTTGTGTGTGTCTGTGCGTGGTTATGATGTATTCCTAGAAAGGGGAATTCAGCTTGTTTTGATTAGTGAAAGCCTTTTTGGTTAAAGAACTGTTTGCATATTGGATTTCTACTCATAAAAGGGACGAGTTATGCAAGAGTTTCCTTGTGAGATATGACATTGGAATATGAGATGTGTGTTCTTTTGTGCAGTTATCTTTTGTGTGGTTTTAATTTAATAAAATGCAAAAAATACTGATGTGTGTGTTCATAATGAAGTCAGTCTTGTTTCTAGCCTGATTTTTGGGAAGAATAGTTTGTCTAGTTTCACGAGATATTAGATACTAATTTCAGGGTAAATAATGTCTTCACCCTTACCATATAACTCACCCTCCTAAGTGAGAGCTGTAAGAGCTGTCTGCCCTACTTGTGCAGTCTGTTAAGATGAATAAGAGCCACATTGGCAAGCCTTCCCTGTTCTGAGAAGAGGTGTCGGTATTCAGGTCTGCAAGCAGACCCCATGTGAAGCTCAGGGAGACAGAGTGCAGCCTGCAATCACTGTTTGCCCTCAAGTTAGAGTATTAGCAACTTCCTGTTAAATATCCTGTATTTTTTCCTCAAGTATTCCATAAACTTCACAAAACTCTCATCATTAAAGGTTTGTTGGATCCCCACTGCAACAGATGCAGTTTCCTATCTTTTAGCTCTTCAGTATCTCTCCCTCAAAGCAAAACCTTTCTGCAGTATGTTAAGAGGGAAACAATATGGAAAGTTTCATTAATTTACTAAAACCAGAGGTAAAAATTCAAAGCTCAGCAGGAATTGGTATTTCCCTAGAGCTGGCAGGAACTCAGAGCCAGCAGGCTCATTCAAATCAACTCTAGCTTGTCCTGAAGAGAAGGTCTGCAGCAGCACACAAATTAACAAGAACAGAAGAAGCATAGAGTCGAGAAAAGGAAGTACTGATTCTTCTTGAAGAGACTGGTGAATTAGTTTTAGGTCTTGTATCTTTCTTAAATTGGGATTGTATCTGTTCCATCCACGATTATAACTTCTCTTGCTGTCATTTAATTTCAATAGGACATTACAAAGCCAGAATGAACTACTTTTCCCAAGGCAAACCTAGCTTCAAGCCCAGTTATATTTTATTATTCCACAGAAAAATTTAATCCTTTTCTACCAAAGACCTGCTGTTGTGATACCCCCAGCACTCCAGCAGCCCAGGGACCAGGGTGCTTTGCTGAGCAGGTGAGAACAGCTCTCTGGCACCGGAGCACTGCACCTCCTGCCTCCTGGGCTGGGCTGCCCAACCTCTGGGAAACCACATTTCACTCAGGCCTTTCCAAGAGTGGGGCTGGCCTGCAGGACCTGCAGGACAAACAGCATTTGTACCTGTTTTCCCTGACAGAAAGCTGCCATACAGGAGCACAAGGGAGGAACCAGCTCTGTCAGCCTGAACACACCAGAGCCCATGGCTGCACATCCATCCCCTCAGACAGCAGCGGCCACACTGCAGATAATTTATGATAATATGCAAATACTCGCCCCTGATAACCCAGGGAACCCCTCCTTGCTGAAAACCCTTCCACAGCCACACACAACATGGCACTCAGTGTAAAACCTGATAACCCAGGGAACCTGTCCTCCCTGGACACCCCTCCACAGCCACACACAACATGGCACTCAGTGTAAAACCTGATAACCCAGGGAACCTGTCCTCCCTGGACACCCCTCCACAGCCACACACAACATGGCACTCAGTGTAAAACCTGATAACCCAGGGAACCTGTCCTCCCTGGACACCCCTCCACAGCCACACACAACATGGCACTCAGTGTAAAACCCACAGAGACACCCAAGGCACCTGTGCCACACAAGGATCCTCCGCAGGGAGGAGGTCAGGGCCGCCGCTGCCCAACACAAAAGCCACCTGCAAGAGCCTTACCTTGCCACTGATGTCCCAGAGCAGGTCCCTGCTCCTCTCCTGCCACACAGATGCTCTTTGTAGTGCCCCAAGGGCTCAGGGCCAGGCAGAGATGCCTCAGCTCTTATTTGCACTCCATCTTCTTTGGCTCTTCCAGCCGTGTTTAGCAGAGCCTGCAGCAGCCCCTGTGCCCTGCCCTGGGCCGGGTGATGTCCATGGCCGCGGGGCCGGGCCTGTGCCGGGGCTCTGAGGAGCCTGCCCTGTGGGCGCCCTGGCTGTGGCCTGAGCACCAGGTAACAGATTCTCTGTCCGGGCAGCCCCCGGGGGCGAACAGCTGCATTTCCTGTGTTTCGTTAACGCCCGTTCCTGGTTTTCAGGTAGATAGGTAGATGCAGTGCATCACAATCCCCGTGGCTAATCCAGAGACCCCTGGGTTCTATGTATAGGTAAAATGGTTCTGGGATTGCTTTGCTGTGCCTCTGTCGGTTCCCTGCAGCCCTTCTCTGCCAAGAGGCCCCGTGCCCGTCACCCCTGTGGGTGTCACTCACGGGGCCCTGAGGCAGCCCGGGCACCCTGGGCCTGCTCAGCCCCGGGAGAACTGAGCAGGTGGGAGGAAACAGTGCCTGAAAATTGTCTGTAAAACACAGAGTGAATCAAGGTGCGGCTTTACTACTCTTAAAAGTGTTCTTAAGACTCTGAAATGACTAATGTTTGAATATCTTAATTCACATTTTCACATTATTACTTAGCAAAGTGACATCTTTTCCTGTACATTTTATGTATTTTTATGCATTACCATGAATATTTTCCTTCCCACTCTGTTTTTATTCTTCATACACTTGTAGTTTCATTCTTTATTCACATATTTTTACCAGTCCTGCAGGGCGTGGTTTAGGGCTGGAATAGGGCAATGTCAGACTGAAGTGAAGCAGATAAAATTCCATTTTATACAGCTATTTTGTGGTGAGGAACCTGCATGTTTGAAGTTTTGTTTTTACATATTTCTTCAAAGTTTGAAAAGTCAAAATCTGGACAGGCTTGGACTAGAGTCTTTTTAAAATGAAATATGTGGGACATACCTGATAAAAAGTTTACATTTGGGACTTGGTTGCAATGTGACTGGAGGCTACTAAAGCCCCATAAATCCAGCTAACTCAGGCACCACGTGCTGTAGCTGCATGTAACAATCTCAGAAGGGCATCCCTGTGGCACCCCACCCCTTCCTGCACGGGAGTGAGCTGCTGTTGCTCCATGGTGCAGGATAGCCCCAAAAAGCTGGGCCATGGATAGAAAAGATGCATTCTCTGACACACAACAGCAGCCTTGTACGGCTTCTTGTGCTTTAACCCCAGCTGGCAACTCAGCCCCTCACAGCCACTCACTCCCCCTGTGGGATGGGGCAGAGCATCACAAGGGCGAAAGGCAGAAAACTCACAGGTTGAGATAAAGCCAGTTTAATAGGTAATGCAAAAGCTGTGCATGGAAGCAAAGGAAAGGAAAACAAGGAATTAATTCACCACTTCCCATGGGCAGGCAGGCGTTCAGTCATCTCCAAGAAAGCAGAGCTCCACCATCAGTAATGTTTATTTGGGAAAACAAACATTGCGGCTCTGAACATCCCACCCCCTTCCTCCTTCTTCCCCAGCTTTACACACCGGCCAAGGCACCACATGGTCAGGGACAGCCCTTGGGTCAGCTGGGATCAGCTGTCCTGCCTGTGTCCCCTCCCAGCTTCCCGTGCACCCCCAGCCTCCTCAGGGGTGGGTGAGGAGCAGGAAAGGCTTTGGCTCTGTGCCAGCTCTGCTCAGCAGGAACTAAAATGTCTCTGTGTTATCAACACATTTGTGTTTCCAGCACAAATCCAAAACACAGCCCTGTATTGGCTGCTGTGGAGAAAATAAACTCTACCCCAGCCAAAAGCAGCACACTAATGTAGCTTGTAGTAAAGTGTTTAATAAAGTACAGTATCAGAAACAATAGTCTATTAGAAAAGTTCAAAAGGTGAATACCATATATAGTGTACTTGTTACATTTCCAGTGATAATTTAGAAGTGAAGGATTTCTGAAGGATCCAGCAGTGATAGAAACAACACAGAACCCGATTTTTGTCAGTTTTGAAACAGAGATGTGCAGTTGTTGAAAATACCTTTCTCACCAGGAAGAAAGCAAGCACTATGAATTATGGCTAAACACACAGCAGTACATGTCCAGTCCTAATGTGCTCCAAGTGTTTCCTGCAAAATAAGGGCTGATCTGTGGTGCAGGTTGAAACTTGTGTCACTCGGCTTGATTTTATTTCGAGTAAGTCTCAGCCCTTTAGGAATGCAGGGTGATTCATCAGGCTGGCTGTGTTTCACTGTCTGGTTCTGAAAGGTGTGATGTACTGATAGATGTTCATTCCATGTACCAGCAATGGAACGAGTATTTGAAGCATTCAAATAACAAGTTTAGTGGGCTTGGGCAGGATGGAAAGTGAATTTAGTTTGAGGAACTGTAGCTGTGATTTCTGTTCTATCTGTCAGAGGCTTGCTCTGTTCTCAGCTACCCATCAGGCTGCTCCAATTATCTCCATGTGTATCCCCAGGGATGCACAGCAGCAGGGTAAGCACAGAACAGGTCCAAGAACGTGCATATTCTGAAATACAGTCAGCTCATACCCATTATTGAGATTTTTGTTTTCCTAAGTTATATCACTGATCCTTTGTTGAAGCTATAAAATTTGCAAAATTTTATATGAGAGGTTAACCAATATCACACCAGTCTTTTTGTGGACATGTACTGTTCATAATCACTGGTCACTAGTTGATGACATATTCCCTTTAGTACCAGACTCGTGGGAGGACAAAGTAAGAAACTAACTTTCAGTGAAAATGGAAATTATACTACTCATCATATTGACAGGAGAAGAAAATTTGGGGTCTTTCTTAAAGTAGTCATTGGGGAAAGACAGTTTGTCCTTTTTTTGTTTGTTCAAGTGCAGATCCTAGGTCACTACCACTTCCCCAGCTGTAAAGGTCTATGGTAAGTTACCAGCCTCCTGATTTCTTTCATAAATCCAAATCTGGGAAACAGTCTGCTCTTCCTGTGATGGTCACATAAGAAAGGAAGTCACAAGCTGTTGCAGAATGCAACTGAGATCTATAGGGACATAAAGAAATTCAGATCTTTGGGAGCATTAGCAAATAAAAATAAGCAAATGAGAGGGTTTAGATTAGAACAAATACACTGAATAAAAATAGTATGAATTCTTTTTTCCTAATTATTTTCTCTATAGAGTTTCTAAGGGACTATTTGTCAAAGAGGAAGCTTATACTGATTACATTTTTGGATACAGTTTTTACCTTAAAAACATAAATCACCATTAGTGACTGATACTGCAATTCAATGATTCACAATACGATGCATATGGCAGGCAGTGATGTATTTTGTGGATGCTAGAAAACATTCACTGGCTTATGTTTCATCAGTTTGCAAGGAGTTATGCTGTTACACCTCAGTGCTATCACATTCACGTAATACTGATTATCAATAATTCTCAGTTGACAATTTATGTTTTGCAGGGATTCCAGAGTTTACTTCAGCTGGCTGAGAAACATTGCTCAAATTTCCTCCTCTTTAATCTCCAGCTGTGAGGAAGGAAATGACCCAAGGAGTAACTTAACACTTACAGAACTTCGTGCTGTGCAGGCAGTGCTCTAAGTCAGTATCTCCATTCACTGGCAGTCAAATTCCAACCTCTGCATCAGATAACATTATTTAACTGTATCAATCTTAGAGATGTCATTATTTAAAAAAAATAATCAGAGAAGGGATAACCTCAGTTATGAATGAAGAATCTGTAAGTAAAGAGGACAGGGCTTTCTGGAGTTCCTCTATACAACTGACTGCTGCAGGTGATAGGTCTAAGGCCTTACGTGTTCTGGGACTCTTTTTGAAATTTACCTTTCTAAAGGCTTCTTTACCTTTGATCTTGCTTCATGAGTTCTTCATACATAAAATTATCCATTCACTTGATAAAGACCTCATAAATCATTCTTCCAAAACTCTGTTAATTGAGGAAGAAGAATGAGGACAACATTTTTGTTTTCCTTTTTCATTCTTTGGGAAGTACCAAATTCTTGGCCAATGCTAGCATATATAGGCCAAAAAAAAAAAAAAGGTTCTCCAGGATTATGCTGCTCAGCACAGAACAGAAGTCAGTAATCAGACCTCAGCCTTGATATTCAGAGATATGAAGATACAAGAGAATCTTTGTGTCTTTTGGAAAAGCAGAGACCATGTTCCTAAAAACATCCGTAGTTGCAAACTTCCCTTTCCATATAAAATGGCTTGAATTGCTTTCTTTTTTTATTCTTTAGAGAAAGCAATGACTATTTACACTTGCTATCAGGATATTCACATCAGGAATTCAACTAATTATGCATGCACAATCATCAAATGGTGCGAAGAGAATGTTCACACATGCTGAAGAAGAGAATACAGCTCTGTAATATGAAAGGCAATTGTAATGTCAAAGATTTATCAGTTAGCTAAGAACACTCCAGCCCAACTTACAGAATACTACATAAAGGAATAAAAAAGGATAAAAAAAAGGTATTAGCATTTAAAACAAAAATTAATTAATATAAAATAATATTAATGAAAACTTTAATAGGTAAATTATTTTCAAATATTTTATTTAGAGAACTATGAACTATTTTCTAATAATGCCCTTTACATAGTTGCATCTATAGAAAGCTTGGTGAGTGAGAGCAAAAAATGTAGCATTAGAAGAAATTTCCATCAGAAAAGATTGGTTTAGCTACAAAAGTAAACCAAACACAAACAATAAATCAAAGAGAGCATTACAGAAATACTACCTTATCAAAAAGAAATTCACTGTCAGAATTTGGTGTCTAGGGTTGATTTGTTGAATGTAGGAAAATACAGTATGTAGAAAGTGAATGGAGCACTACAGCTCTTCATTTCTGTCTAGAGTTGTCAGTACAATGTAAAGAGAGCATTTCTAATGATATCCTCAAATTAACAGATCATAGGTCATTGAGCCAGGAGTGGGGGAAACTAGACTAGATTTCTACAGGTTTGGCAGTCACTAACTTTTTACAGGCTGCCATAGATGCGTTTAATTACATCAGCCTCTTCCTTGTCCAGGATGCCCTTGTCCACATAAGCATCAGCTTGCTGATCAATGAAATCTCTCAGCTTTGAAAGATCATAGTCTGAAAAATAAGAATTCATTTGCACAATGAGTCATTGCCATTATACTGCTTCGGCCAAGAAACAATGTCATTGTAAAGTTTATCCAACCAATGCACTTTATCAAACATGAAGAGAAGTCTCTCTAAGTGCAACTTGTGAAAACATTAAAAAACCCACAACAGCTGTAAAAAGTCTTTTAACACACCACGGTGCTTTTATTATCCAAGAGGAATAATCATCTCTTGCTCTTGATTGATTGCTGCCAAATGCTAAAGCAAGAATATTTTCCAGTCCAGAGATTTGATGTTCTAGTCTGCACAGCAAAAGCTGTTGTGCCCTATTATTTTCACAACTGTCATGGAATCAAAGGAAAGTATTAAATGGACTATTTCCTTTTGAAATCACAGTAAAATTACCACTTACTACAAACCCTGTAGTGGAAATTCATGAAAGCAACTCCCTGAAAATAGATCAAAATAATACAATTATTTGCCTTGATACAGACCATAATATTCTGGTTTGAAAACTAGTGCAGTGAGCAGCCTTTGTGACAGTGTTAGTGTCAGTTTTTGACAACCTTCCTCTGTTGATCTGCAACACAGTGCTGCAAGATCCTTCCTCCTTTTCCAATAGATGAGTGCATCTATGCAGCCTGATTCACACCATATGCATTAAATAGAATTTTCCTATGGTGGAAAACATCACTATTTTCCATGAAAAGAATTCTACTGCAAAGAAATTTTTCAAATAACATAAAAAGGTAGCCTATTGTGTAGTCGTGACTCTGGCAGCAGATTCCATATTTTCACACATAAACACAATAAAGTTTCAGTTACATAATTTGCTGCATAAATGTAAAGCTTAATTTGTTAGAATCAGAAGAAGAACATCGATGTTTTAAGGGTTCATACTAAGTTAAATGAATTAGTATCTTTCACAAAAATGAAATGATTCTGAATTTTTCAGTATAAACTACTTATTCCACAGACAGAGCCTTCAGAATACATGAAAACTGATTTTGCAGTGTACAACATCACACAGGAAGATGTGGAAGAACCTTCTTGCAAACTGTACATTCTTAATAAAATAGACAATAATGAATTCTTGGTTTTTTAGTTTCAAAAATTGACCAAAATGGATTAGAAATAAAAATAGAAAGATATTAAGAAGCAAATTGATGATTGCAATCATTTTTATAACAGTATAAGGCCATTTCAAATGAGTAGTACAGAAAATTGATATTCAACACTCCCCACTCCTGCAGAGGTGTCCTCTCCACATCTGAGTTAGCAGGAATATTGCCATTTGCTGTACTGAGGCCAGGATTTCTTGTCTGGTCTGTTACTGTCATTACTTAAGAGAATGTAACCTGCTTGTCCCTCCATCCTGTGTGAGTAATAGGGACAAATAGCACTGAGCAATTTCCTAATTGGGATGTGAGGTTGCATTCATGTTGACAGAATGAGGGCCTCCAGTGACAGATACCAAGGAATGGAAATGAATGAAGAACAATTACTAAATTAATGTGATATCCATATTTTTCACATTAAAATATCTGTGCTTATTTTACTTCTAGAATACTGTTTCTAACTCTAAGATTATTATGGGGAGATGTGAAGGTTTAATTACTAAACATCCTGTATGGGACTACAACCATTATGATATTATCCAATTCGGGATAATTTGTATATCTCACAGCAATTTAATTTTTTTTTCCTAGAAATTGATAACTGCCAATTTCTAATACTTATTTAGAATCTATTGTAACTAGAAAAATCAGCTTTGGGTGCTGATTCACTGCAACAGCTGCAGCATTACACCGAGCTGTGAAACAGCTCCAGTAAATGAAGTGAACTCTTATTTGCATATTCAGATCAAGCCATTTGCCATTGAAATTAATGATAGGATTCAGTTTCATTTCTAAATGGCTGCTGTTAGTGCTATGAAGCTCTGAACTACGTATTTGTTGAACAATCCCCACATGCTCTCTGCATGTATCAGTTCAGTGCTCAGTTCTGCAATGGTTTCAAGCATCAAGCCAGGTCTGGGAGATGTGAAGGACAGGCCCATGGAGCCTGTAGGTTGTAAATAAGCAAAACAAACTTTGGACACAAAAGGCAATGAGCCCAAAATCCAGGCTTTTGATGTGTTCATCTTTAAATCATCCCAGCCACTAAAGCTTACCAGCCTCCTTAATAGGCAATTGATACTTCTAAACTGCAGAAATGCAAATCAACATTTCCAGGGTTATTAGTCATTGAATGAATAATAATATCTACTGAAATTCATACAATGTTAAGGATCCACAAACATTTGCCTGAAGAAAAGCTAAACCTCTTCAAGGATATTCAGTGAGTAAATCAATCCATGAGTAGGGCTGGGAAAGCCTGGCCATTTTAATACATGAATTACTTTGAGAATTGCTTTTCTGCCAGCTCCCAGGTGCCAGCTGGAAGTGGAGAAATGATTGATGAGCACACCAACACCACCTAATCTTGCACTGAAGAAACACCGCAATGCACTCACAGTTAGATAAGCTTACCCTGACTGTACTTCTTTTAACATCATCCCAGGGGAACTGAATTAGCATTTTACAAAAATAAAGAGTATGAAAAGGCACAATAAAGATGATGTATCAGAAGAGTAAGAATACTATTCTAATTTTGTCATAACTTGCACTCACTTTAGGGCCTATTTCCATTGCCAGAGGACAATAAAGATATTTTAGTGCAAATGAAAATCCATCTACACAGAAATGTATATCTTAATGCATTCACAGGCAGATAAAATGCTATTGATCTGCAGTCACAGCCATTTTCAGACTGCAGCAGTGCAGAAGAGAGATTACTACAAAGCGGAGTGAGGGGGTGCCCAGGCAGTATGTGCCATACAGAGATATAATCCCACATGATGGATATCTAATTACTGTAATGAGTACATTGCTTAACAGGACCATTAATTAAAATTGGCAGGAAAACTCTCGAGCAAATATGTAGGCCTGCTGCTAACTGCCATCACTGCTGTTGTGTGGAAACGATTCCAGAGACGGGAATTTTTTTTTTTATAGTCTTTCCTATTACAGTTTCTGTACAGAAAAATGAATGTGTGGGGCTGTAGGCATGCACTCATCTCTGAAATGTAATTCATACACACTTCAATTCACAGAGAGGATGGATAGATTACCAAGGGCTAATCTCATCTCAGATCACCCTCTGCTTGGCTGGTGCAAGAAGGATCCTTCTCGCCAGGTGCTGATCATAGCCCAGGGATGGATCACCTGGCTAGGAACCCTCACTTCCAGAATGGGTGATGGCAGAACACACAGCCATGGCAGAGAATAGGGACAGGAGGCTGGTTTTATGTAAGAACTTGAGAGAAAAGATGGTATAGATAAATAAAGATCTGTGAAAAATAAAGGAGAAATCTTGCTGCTGTTCTGTCCCTGCCGGCAGCTCTCACACAGCCCTGCCTCCGAGGAAGAGGCAAATGGTGGGACAGCTGGTGAGCAAACCCTGTGCAGCTGCTTCAGTCACTGCTCCCTTCTACACAGCTTTGCATGTGACAGCTACAAGTCATTCGAGTTGCTTTGGGCTGTAATCCAACGTATTGCAGCGCTACTGACATAAGTTTGTATCTCAACTGTTCCCGGTTATGAAACAAGGCTCGTTGCTATTGGTGCAGGCATGCTAGCCAGACACACTGAGCTTCTCTAGACACATCCAGACATTTCAAAGGCATCTATCTCACCTACAAAGTCATAATTAAACAACATAATGAGCCAAGGAATGAAGCACCAGACAAAGCTGGCACAGCTACCTGGTGCCAGGCAGACCACCATGACTGTGTGGATTAACGTCATGCTGGTCAGTCTCTGTGGGTTTAGTGGCCAGTGCCCATTCAAGCCAGTTTACATTAATCTACCTTAGTTCACTGTTTATGTTCACTGCCTTAACTTTTACATGACCTGTATTATTTAACTCTAACACCACTAATGATCAGTATAATCTAGACAAGCACAGTTTCACATTACTATTATTTAAGTTATAACACAATGTTAAGTTATACAACACAATATAAATTACTTGCTTTTTAATGCATATGGTGCCCACCCCAATGTCAAGGCCTTTTACTTCATACCTTCTTTGTTACCTTGTTTATTGTGTTTTTTCAGCCATTCTATGTTCTTCCTGATTGCTTCCAAATATGCCTCAGATTTCCCTGGAGGAAAGGATGAGAGAGAAATCAAGCACTTACATCAGTGATTGATGCAGCTTGCTTAACTGGGTGAAGTTGGTCACAGCGAAGGCAGATTAAAACTATTCTTAGTTTCTGTTTAAAACCTGAGTCCTGTCAAACTCAGTCAGGCAAAATTCCCACAGATGGCTAGCAGGTGTTGCCTGTGCAAGATTAGTCATACGCAAACTTAGGATCTTGGCTTTTTTTGATCTTTATACATAACTTTTGGTCGTATCCACAGAAACTACATATGTGGATTAAAAACAACCTGTAGCTTTTTGATCATCATAATTGTTCAGCAAAGAAAAAGCTGTTCAGATAGCAAGGAATGACTTAATTAGGACTGAGAGCTTTCAGTATCAAAACTCCTCCATATACTAGTACTAGCAGCATACAGCAAACCTAAAATTGTGATATTTTGGAAAGACAACTTGAAATACAGTTACTATATTTACTGAGAAAAAGGATGTATTAAAATTACCATGGTAAGTCCTTGTTAGAGCTGAAATTTTAAAGTGATGGCTATTTTTGGACCAGCAAGCACACAGGACAGAATTAGTTCAAGGATTACCTAATAAGGCCCCTAAGGAAATATTCTAGCTAATGGATTTTGAATTGTTAACTTGTCTGGAGCTTTATTGATGTAATGTTCTTACATTTGTCAGGAATAAAAACCTAGTATGATTAGTGTGTAGAAGGTTACTACTGCCAACTATGCACGTCTGCTCCTGTTGGTAAGTGGATACGATACAGTATTAGATACACCCTCATTTTTCAGCTAGAAGTGCATAACTTTATAGTAAGTTGCTCTGTGAAAGAGCAAGGGCATTGCATGATGAGACAAACAACTAAATACTGATCCAATTTAAATTTCTAAAAAGCTACTGGGCTGAAGACAAAGGAAAATAACCTGAAACAAACTGAAAAGACAAATCTTGAAGAGACGAGCAAAATGTGTTATTTATCACTTCCCATGGGTATTGAGATAACTTTTCTTTGCTGTGAAATCAGACAGCCATCTTGAGCTATTTTCCTCTTCCATGTTGAAATAAATAAGTTGCTGGAAAAAATGCCACCTTCCATCTGTGAGTGGCTGCACTGCCCACAGGGCTGAACCAGGTGACTGATGGACTACAATCTACTGCAGTCCTGATTTCTGCAATTCATTACTGAGCAGCCTGAGTGAAAACACTGCATTCTAAAAAGTATGAGCATCAGACAGCACTGGTGCCAAAGAAGCAATTCTGTTTAACCAAATGATTACAAAACATAGATACTTATGCTGGACCCTTAGCAATAAGAACTTACTGAAAGGTTTCTGCACCAACAAACATTCTCCTTGAAGAGTTCAGCACAGTAAGGAGGTACGGTGTCCCCTGCAGATTTGTTTTGAGATAGAGTAGCTGATTTACACTCAGGTGACCTCAGCCAGCACAGTCTAACTTAGCACGTGGCATTATTTGTCATGCTGAGGCATGACAAAACTAACTGTGCTACTGTGCTACATTTGCTTAGGGAGAAACTAGCTTACTGTAATGTTTTCAAAGTTATGTAAAACAGATTAATTACTGATAACCTTTAACCTCTGGCAGTGGGAAATATAAATTATGTCACTGCAGAATGGTTCACTGCCTTTCAGTACCAGCTTGTTCTAGCACAATCTATAGAAATCAATGGGCCCGCTCAGATTATTGAATATTCTGGCCATCCAATTTCACTGAAAAGCGACAAATGCAAAGAAGCAAAAGCTCTCTGCACTACTGTGTCAAACTGCATTTTATATTGTTCTAAAAGGGTCTGTGAATTCTGTGAATGTCTGCTCAGCAATGGATGTAGTGTCATATGTTTAAAACTTGGCAGATAAGTACCCTTGTGAATCAAGCTGTTATGTGCTGACTGCCAGTGACTATAGACTGAAGGTATTCATGCTAACACCATGGAAAATCTATACCAAAGCGAGGAAAAGACTCCAATCACTTGGAGCACACATAGTAGGAAAAGCAATGGCTATTCTGTACCTCCAGATTCTTCACTGTTTCCTGCTGCATTTTGTCCTTCATTTTTTGTAGAATCCTTTGAAACTTCATATTCCTTTTCCATTTTAGCTGCTTCTTCCTTCGTACTGTCTGCTTCTTCACTACTCTTGTCTAAAGAAATAACAAAAGCAAACAATTTTGTATGAAATGTACCCAGAGCATTTCTCAATCACATCAATACAGTCTTGGCAAGTAAAGCATTTTGACTGCTGGTTGAGGAAGAGCCTCATTGAAACCTGTCTCAATGTGGTTTGTAAAGGTCATTTCTACTCCACACCTCTGGAAAGAGAAATGCCTGTTTCTGCTCTCACAAACAATAGCTGAATACAGGTGGCTGCAATGCAAAGGCACATTTCTTTGTGCAGAGAAAAATCGTATGAAATTTGCATTTGCTACATCCAAAGTTGACAAATAATGCTTTTTCATTATCATTTTAAGTATTACAAAGCACTGATACAGCTTGCTTTTGTAGATGTGTAATTTCTGGACTCCAGTGAAGAAAAATACAGTGAATATACTTCTCAAAGACTGGACAATTAAGTGAAAATTTCTCTCTTGTGTGTTTAGGCAACCAAGCTGTGGCTATAGGTCCTTGAGGGACTGTGGCTTTAACAAGCAGTCTGGCTGCTAAAGCAATTAGCATACTTCTAACTGAATAGGTTAAAAGGAAGTGTTATTCCAAGAGAGAAAATTGTAGACTAAGTACCTGCTGTTAGTTTTGTCCTGGTTTTAGTGGAAGGTTTCTCAAGCTTCTTCTTTGTCTGCTCAGCTATCATGGTATCTAAGTTTTCTAGAAATCAAGGCAAAACAAAACCAAACCCCAGTTATTCTTCAGTGGATAAGATGCAGAATCCATACTATATTCTCCCCAACATAAGTCTGAATGGTAAGTGGAAATCTAAAAGAACAGCCTTCATCCTTGCCTCTGAACAATTAATGCAGAGCCAATGCTAAAAGAACAATCAAATAGCTATATGGAATATTGATCAATCTTTTTAAAAATAATTAACAACTGAACCATGACAATAAGAGTACCAAATAGAGCCAATGCATGAAGACAGTAAAAGTGTGCATCTGTACTCCATATTTCAGTCACGTAAGTCACAAAATACAGATGACTATCTGCAGCAATTTATTCTGATGAAAGCAATGAAAGGCTTTAATTAACTTCACAAAGAATACAAGACTATGAAATATGTGCTTCATCCTGGTGGGAAATATCTATCCCAAACTGCCTAAGTGTCTGGATTTTATATGGTTTCCTTAGAAATGAAGTCTAGTAAAAGGTTTAAAATTATATTTAGATGAAATAAACATGTAAATTGAAGAGATTAAAACAAATACTTTCTAAAGTTGCTGAAGTCAAGCATTTACCTAAAAACCAACTAGACAGCTGTGGCCATGTAAACAGCTCTAGAAGACTAGAAAATGTATTTCTATGCAAATTTCAGGGCTGAATTCATCTAATTTGAAAGTAAAAACACCTCTTCATAAAGATGGATGTTTCAGATATAAACATTGTATGCTTATGTGGGAAAAGAAGTCCTTTTGATACCACACTTGGTAGATATTCAAAATACAGATCACCATACAATCTCCCATATTTCTTCAGTCGTATTATGGACATGGTGTAGAATTTTTCTTCCCTTAATCAACTTTTTAAATGTTCAGTTAAACATGGATTCAAAATTTCTTACACATTATCTTGTTGGTGGGTATTTTTGAGAGATTGAGTTTTGAAATTTGTCAAAATTCCTTTTATATAAACAGCTGAAATATTCAGTATGTGATGTGGGAACTGTGGCAGAATAGATAGAATAAGGCTAATAATATTTTAAATCATATTTTCTGTATAAGACTAGTATTTTATCCATCAACTGGGAGAATTTTTTTCCATCAGAAAGACACTCAGCACTGAAACCTAAGGAGTAGGTTTTAGCAAGCATATTTCTCTTTGTGGCAGATCACCATAAGCAGTCGTGCCTCCCATCTGATGAGAAATCAAATAATCCTGTCTGCCTGCATCCTCTATATTTTGTTATTTACATAAAATTAAAACGTAATTTGTTGGCACCCTGCCTGATTGCACCCTCCAAATTCTACATCACATCATGGGGTTTTTGTGAATATTTTAATTTGGTACATATCCCTTTAATGTGATTTCTGACCTTGCCCTATATGCCCTAAACAAAACAGGTTTGGGCTGTGTTACAAGCTGGATCAGACATCCTGGTGACATAAAAAACAAGCTAGAATTATAGTGGTGGTATTGATGCCTCACTAATCACTTGATCCAAAGCTTACTGAAAGGACCATAAACATTCCTTTCAGTTCATCTTAAGATTCTATCTTTCAACCTGAATCAGTACCATACTAGTATTTCAACAGGAATATAAGGATTTCTCTGTTGCAAGAGGCACAGTTTTCAGAATAAGATTACACAGTTAACAGCTTAGAAACCCTTTGTAAACTCAAGTGAATAGATTATTCTCCTTCACTAATTCATGCAAATGCAAAAGTATCACTGATTTTGAATCTTAATCCAGCATATTCTATTAAATTAGCCTTAATGTTAAGTCTAAACATAGTATTTTAAAAACTAAAAATATTTAAAATTTTAAACTATCACATATATGTAAGTGCATTGATTCATAAGTGCCTTTCATGTTCTTCCTAAAAAGTGTCCGCATTTAGGCAGTAGGTTTCTATTAGCAGGAAACAAAAAGACTCTACCATGAGATAGATTTATAACCTGCCAAGACATCTTTAGATTTAAATGTCTGATACTGATATTTCCAAAAGTTTTTGTTCTGTCAACAGATTGTAGAGTTTAAAAGTTGTACACATATCCACATACAGCACGTGCTACTGAAGGCAATGGGATTTATACTCCTCCATTATTTATTCACTTCTATAAATAGCATCAGGAATTGTACAGTTTCTCAGAGTCCTTTGATTTGGGTAACAATTTCATGTGAGCTCACTATCATTCCTTTGTCAGTACAGAATTGCTGTCCAGCCCCATGAAGTGTAATAAGGCAATAATCACCACTAATGACCTGAGCTTTGCCACTAAAGCCAGACTGAATATGATAACCACTGTGTTCCATTTTCAAAGCTTTCTTTTGTCAGTAAGGATGTGGACAAATTTACAAGACAGGCCTTTTAATAGGCATTACATTTTACAGGAGAAGTGGTGAAGTTACCTTGCCAGCTGGATGACACATCCACATGGATCTGAACACTTATAATCAGCTGTGTTTCCTGAGTGACAGAGTCCATGTTTGTGAGGCTTGTCTGATGCGCCTACATGTGTACCCTAGAGAGAATATTACCAGATAATCCCAGCTCTTCCTGAACAGGATTTATTGCCCTTGCTTCAACAGCTGGTATTGTTTCAAAACATGTTTGTACCTGCCATGTGTGGCTAGGCCAGCAAACTCAGTGTTTGCTCTGAGTTACACGGATGGAGTGAATCATCATCTCGAGTGAGCCGTGCCTGGCCAGCAGCTAAGCAACCGCGTGTCCTAGCGCCGCTCTAACGAGGATTGATTACTTTTCCGGTGTCGTCTCCTTAGCAACCTAATTTGCACAGAGGAAGAGCTTAGAAAGGTACTGACCTTTCCACAGAGCTAGCCACTTATTTGAAATGGCACTAATTAAAACAACAGGACAATAACTACTGAGCTAATGGAAGTGCCCCAGGATGGTAAATAGGTCAGTGCCCTGGCGGCACAGGATAATCTCATCATCCAGCCAGACACCCGGAGCCACCAGCTCTGGTCTCTGCCCTGCCTCACTTTCTAACCTGCTCTTTGATCTGGGATGACTCACTGAAGCAGTCGTGCTGCAGGAGGGCTTGTGTTTTGAGTAGGCATTCTGAGACATTCTAGGCCCAGTTCCTACACACCGATAGATCCTCTTAATTCCATCCGAAAATGCAAATTCTTAGCACTTTTGAAACTCTAAAGTCCTTTAAGTTGGGCATCCAAAAATCTGAACTGCATAAAATCAGAATGTTTATCTTTACTTTGGGAGAATGCACTGTGGTAACACCCTCTGAATCCATGGGAAAAGATACTACATGAATAACTATTACAAATTAAAATACTTTGTTCTTATTAGAGAGGTAGGAACTAACGTATCCATCTGCGTATTCAATGGAATTGGTAATGGAAGCCTGAAATGGACCTTTCTCAGTAGACAGATTCACAGCATTTTCCTGACTCTTGCTAATTTTCCTGCAAAGGGTTTTTATTTCTGCATAATTGTCCTGTACCTGGAAGGCAGTTTCACATTCTATCCTCGTCAAATTGACTGAAGCTGAGATTCTGTCATTAAACTTCCACAAAAAGACCTGCTTTGCTGTTCTGTTTTCATACCACATAAAAAAACTGTTTATTAAAGGAGAAAAGGGATCATCAAGGTAGCTGAGATCACTTTTAATGCTAGCTAAAAAATTAGTTTACTTAATGAGTTCATACAATCCAACTGCTTCAGCTGGAAACCTTTGTGCTGACAGCTGCTTGTGTGAGATGCACATATTTCAGGCACTAAAAAACACAGTTCTCCCCAGGCTTTTCTGTCTCCTGCAGTAGATGATTCTTAAGAGTTTGCAAGGTCATTTTCCATCTGTGAAAAATCCCTGGACATCTCAGCATCTTCTTGGGACTATTCTGTGGGAAGAGCATATCTGATTTATCCTTTGGACAAGTAAGTGCATGTCCAAGAACTGTCAATATCCATTGGATTTTCCCCAATGTAGCCAAAAGCAGAGTTTGACCTTTGGTCAGCTATAGCTATATCAAGCATATGTCACATAAAGTGCTAAAACTGTGAAGAACAAGAGAAATCCCACATTATGGAATTATAGATGGGTCTCAGCCTTGCAAATCTCCTGCTGCTCTCTATCTCCCTGCCTTACATGTCAAGATACAGCATTTTCTTTCTGAATCTTCCTGCTTGACTGATTTGTTGTGATGGAGTGTCTGAAGTCTAATGCTGCCATGAGCAGTGACATGTCAGGTGACAAATCGCAGGTCATGGCATCACTTGTAAAGGGATTACAGGTGAGATGGTCAGAGTGATTTGAAATTAAGACAGCAGCAGTATCACTTGGCAATCAGGTTAAAAGCAACTCCAAAAGTAAAACACAATTAAATAGATGTGCTTTGAGGTAAACATAACTCTGACCAAGTTTCCTTTATTACCCTTATTAAATTCCCTAGCTCACAGGCTGTTTCTCAGATTTATCCTTTTAATATTCTACAGGCATTTCTTTTGCATTACTCCAGGTCACTTAGAGCTGTGTGGTGCAGTCTTTTGCTAATCCTTTCCCATCTTGGAGCTGCTCTGTGGCATGTGTTTTCTCAGCATGCCCTTTACAAGAATGATGGTTTGGGACAAGCAGCACAGAGCTGCCTATCCTGCAGGAGTGGGATGGAGCTCAGTTTTAAATGTTCCGTGACACCTTCTTTACCCCACACCCACACAATCATCTCAAATCACAACTTACACTCTCAGTGCTCAACTGTCAACAGAGAGACACTGAATTCAGAAAGTAGCGGGGGGTTACGGAGCCATTAAATACAGTGAGAAAAAATAAAAGCATTGTCCTCCTTTAGAAACACAAATCACTTGGTAGGATGCAAAACCTAGATTGTCAGGAATCAAACAATATATTTGTCAAATAAGATACTATGAGAAGATGGAGACTTCCATCCAATTGGGAGGCAGTGAAGGGAAATGGAAGAAGAGGCAATATATTTGCAAGAAATACCTGCAAATTTAAACAGTAGATAGTGATAAGCAAAGGAATGAACTATAAAGTATTTGTTTGGATTCTTGAACACGATTTCATAGTCATGTAAGGTGGTGGGAAAAGCAATTAGTGATACTAAAACTTCTGGATCTCTCCCAAAACATATCTGAGAAGATTTAGAACCTGTGGATACTGAAAATACTATGACTTCACACACAGTGTCACCCTCAGATGATGCCCAGTTTCCTGTAGTGGTCCTGGTTCTTGAGAATGTGAGGTCAGCTGTCATAGACTCTTCACACCATAGCCACCCATTTGTCTTACTATGCAGTGAGAATCTGAATGGGGAAAATAGGAGATAAGATCTAAGTAGTGGGGAAAAAACCCCACATTCATGTGTTTGTGCAAATGCAGAAGTAGCAGGGGACAGACATGGAGGAGGCTACAGAAAGAACAGCTATAACGGTGCAGTGGGGTCTGCAATCAATATACTTCCTAGATTCCAATCTTGCTTGCGGTCTTTGCACACTCTCTGTCCCCACATCCTTTTAACTCCATGAAAATTCACCTTGGGTTTAACTATTTGCATATACTTTACATAATCACTGCTGCTCCTCAGTATTCACCCCACTCTCGCCATCTGAGGTGTCCCTGATTTCTACTTTTCAGATTCAGTACAGTATACTGGCATCTGTGTGACCTTAGTTCATCAGATACAAAATAAATAGCAGAGAAAAGAGCTGTCTGAAATTAAATAACTCCCACTGGCAGCTGTATGCATCATTCACATGATAAATACTGGGTAAGGAAAATTACCAAAAGGAAAATTAAGATAGGGAAAAACTTGTTAAATAATTTAATGTTTATGAAGAAAATCTATAGTAGCAACACAGAGACCTTTGGAAAAAAGGATTTTATAACAAAA
Source organism: Picathartes gymnocephalus (assembly GCA_013390045.1). Taxonomy (NCBI): domain Eukaryota; kingdom Metazoa; phylum Chordata; class Aves; order Passeriformes; family Picathartidae; genus Picathartes; species Picathartes gymnocephalus. The sequence continues at coordinate 71,860 of WEKY01015101.1, forward strand.
AGATGGTATTATGCATGAATGGTTCCCTGTAGGAAATACTGTCAGTGCCCTTCATCACCCAGATCAAAATGAACAAAAGGTCCACATGACACTGTCCATATTCCACTTGTAGCCTCTGGATCTGCTTTAGCCACATCTTCCCTCACCCCTCTGAAATCACAGCCTGCATCAGGGAGCATCAGCTTATGATCATAGTGAGGAGAAGAAAGATGATGCCAGTGTGGGCTGTGATCTGCACTTTGCCTCATACTCTTGGCTCTCTGCCTGTTCTTGGCTAACTAAACAAATATCAGGATCAGATCTTTCGCCTGCAGCATCTGTGCTGATGAGAACTTCAGGCATTAGTCACATTATTCAAACAAGCTCTCTTCTCCCAAGGAAAGGCCAGATTGTGTCTACTGTGCACTGGCCTACAATGGGGAAATCGCAGAGCTTTGCCTTCATCAGAAGTGGAGCTGTGGAGGTACCAAGAATGAATGCGAGAGGCACAACAGCTACTTCATATTCCTTAGTGTGGAGAGGCAGGGACATGTCAAAAATAAACAGGAGACTTTCTGTCTCTTCTCCTTCCCCTGACTTTTTTCTTGCAGCCTCAGTCTGCCTAAAAGACAGTATTACAGTTAAATAGTATCCCAACAGTTCTTCAGGAAAGGACCAAACTAATGAGTGTTCGTATTCCTCAGCAATAGTTCCCCATGAACCATCCATCTCCTATTGCTCCTGCCTCCTGCAGCTTGGTCCTCTTCCCTGTTGTCCACGAAGAACAAATGATATGGGGGTGGAAAAGGTAAACAGAGACATCTGTTCGTGCCCATTTCTAACTAACACAATCTCCTACTCAGTCACGGGGGACAGTGTGGATTCTGACAGTGAGTCAGAGCCAAAGGGAGGAGGTGTGAGAGGTGGCTTTGGTTTGGTCTATGGAGGAAGGCAGCTGTGACTCAAACACTGCACACTGATCAGCTGGAATGATTTCTCTATTTCCCTCCTAAATAAAGGGAGGTTTGATCCCCAACCAGTCTGGTATGGGCTGTGTGTTCTACACTGTGGCTCCAGTAGTCTAAAATGCTTTACTACAAGGAGGTAAAAAGTGGGATCCCCTTAAGAGACAGCAAAGCTACAGAGTTCTTAATTTTCTTCCCAGTCCTTTGCCCCTTTCTTTTCTCCAGTTGTGGAAGATAGAGAAGCCTTTTAGAACTGAAAACTAAATGACCATCCTCAATTATAAGATGCAATCAAATATTATTTATATGCAGTATCGTGGTGAAGCTTCTATGTATCTATGAGATAGAGAAGTACCGATGGCAAAAGTTTGTGCTACATGTGCTAGCCAATAAATGAGAACTCCACACAAGACTACAATATGCACATAACTAATTTGCATTTTTAGGGTAATAGTTTATTGGATAACATATCTTTCACTTGGTTGGGGTGGCAATGGATAAATTTGCTATAAATCTACTCTTGTAAGCAGCACACAGCAGGAGGATATAATTAATCTACTGTGTAAAAACAATTCTTATATACACAGCGGTGCCTCTTAAGAATTTGTCTATCATCTCTGAAAGCTCTATTTTTTTTATGGCCCCAAGCCTCTAATTGCAAGTATTTCCTAGAATGGTTCTAAAAATCACTCATCATTTCAGTCTTATTAGTGGGAGATGATTTACAAATGTATCTGAACAAACTGGCAGAAACCGTTAGTTCCTGTTTCTAAGCTGACAACAATATTATTAAAATAAATCTATTGCAAAACTATAGTTTACTTTACATAATTACTATAAATAGAGCTTTTACCAAGACGGTAGTGGACTGATTCATTTTAAAACTAGCTAGATGGCCAGGCAGATGCAGGAAAAGTCACTTGTCATACAAAAAATTCTTTGTGTGGTATAAATGAAACTACTCCTATCAGAGTGAATCTCCACCATCATGTTACTCAACAGAAGGAAAATGAAGGAAAGTGTGATATTACTCACTAACTAATATTTAGAGTACCTGTGTAGTGTATCTGTGCAATGCATGCCTTGTTCTGCTCTGCTGAAACCAAAGCGAGTTTTGCTGTTGGCTCAAACAGTTCTTTTTTCTCTTGAAGCACTCAGCACTGCGAAGATACTGTCCTTTCAGTTGTGCATGGAATATCATCTATTTATGCATCAGTATCAGCTATTTATGCAATGTAAATGTTCTGAATGCTATGAATAATGAAATATTTTATGCTGAATCAGTCTTAACTTATCTGAAAGCCTCTTGCTGCTTTCCGCTGGTCACTACGTGGAAGTGTTCCAACACTTCCATTCCCCTCTGTCACTGCAGCCTTGCCAGCAGCAACATCATTTCAGTAGCTGTCCCAAGTCCTTCCCAAAACTCAGCCTGTTCAGGGATAGCAGCCTGTGCCTCTGGCAGGCTGGGGCAAGCAAGGGGAGTTCAGCTGTTTGGGCAGCATTTGTTGGATGCTGCCAACAAACCCAAAGGTGGGTAAGTTGGATCTAATTCACAAGCCACCTGTGTTCCTGAGATCCTGTGTCATAATTTATTACCTTACGCTTTCTGTACCAACAATGTTTGTCCATTCTTTTAATTGCAAAATTGATTTTAAAGCAGCTTTCAATCTTCACAGGGAAGGTGGTTTTTCTAGAAAGATTTCTCAAAGCCTTTGAACAGGCTAGAAACATATAATGAGGCTTTCACTCCACAGAAGAATTTGCTCCCTGTAACAAACAGCATTCAGAGCTAAGAAAGTAAAGAGTGATAGAAGATCGTGGCATTTTGCCACAGCAGGCAAATAAGGTGCACCTCAGCTCAACACACATTTTCTATCAGTTTGTTACAGGCTCTCTTTAATGGTTGCAGAGGTATACTTTCTGAACACATACTGTAAAAGGCAGGCATTACTTTTTCTCCTGATTCATATATATGAATATGTTGGTTTGGGCTTTCTGTATTCTGTTACAGATTGCATTTAGCATATGGAAAGTTTTTAATATGTATTACACAATATTGAATATATGTATTAAAAAATAAATGTATTCCTTGTATTTCCATATATGTGCACCTGTATTTTTCTTGCACCACACTGCAGTTAGACCCCTTGTAACTTAAAGCTAAACCTAATAACATCAGTCACTGCTGCAGCAAAATACTTTCCCCTAGAGTAAGATACAATGACGATGACATAATACTGTGGTTTCCAAATCCCAAGCCAGCTGTTACTGGTATATGAATTCAAATTCACTGTCTCTGCACCCTTGTGACAGGCAAAAAAGCTGCACCTTGTGACTTGATTCAGTAAATGATTTATTATTTTGAATGTATAATTCAGAGGCATATCTTACGCATGGCTTCAGTCACAGAGTGGGGAAAATTAATTTAGGCAGTTTCCTACTGTAATAAAGTGGAGAGAGGATGTAATCCATCTGCACAGACCCAGTACGTATTTTCCACCAACTAGCACAGAATCTGCTCACTGATTTTGGACTGAGGAAACAACAAAAAGCTGCCAATTTTTTATGCTGATTCTTCTCTCTGGCAGATATTCATACTAATTCCTTTATCTGCTATAAATAAGCACAGTTGTGTATCAATCCCCTAATCCAAACTGCACCAAGATACACAGTACCTATCCAACTATTAGAGACTACAGAACTTTTGGTTGAATAAGAGTGGCAATAAAACTGCTGCCATGATTAAGGATTGTGCAAGAAGCTAACATGCTTCTGTGGATCCTCTTCCTCAGCATTTGAGAGTATTAGCTCAATAAATGAAGGTCATCTTCAAAGCAATTTCTCAACAGCAAGTCTAAAGAAAGAATACCACAGAAGCAACTTGAGAATCTATGAGAAAGCTTTTTCCACTACAGTAAGTTGCTTTGATGGAGCACAAAATCCATCTCTGCATAAATCACCCATTTGTAAGGCAGAGTCTGGATACATCAGTTGATAGTCTTACTTTAAATCCAGACTACATAAGACCTCTGAAACTCTTAACCTAATCCTTGCCTTCTGTACTATGTCATCATGGCAATTTGTTTCCAGGGTTACAGTATCTATTTGCTCAAAGGAAAGCCAGTCTGAACAACTGCCCTGAATTTTAGCAGGAAAAATACATCCCTAGTGTAATTCCATTATCTACATGGTCTTGCATCAGGGATTAATTTAGCCTATTAAGTTTTGGCAATATCTGATCAAGCCATACTATCTTCATTTGTAGAATGACACTGAAACCACTGTGCTTAAAATCTACCATTTCTCTATGTGCATCTTTCTTTAAATGTACTGGCAGACAGAAAAATGAAGAGCTGAACTGGGGCATAAGTTGTCCAAATATTCCAAAATTCCAGGAGACTACTCAGAGCAAATAAAGGGATAGCCTTGGTCAGATATATCATGAATTCTTTAGAGAGGAAATGCAATCATGCACTGAATGTGAGTCATGATTTACTGGATCTTTTTTAGCCAAGTAATTGATAATCAATCCATACAGTTACAGTTGCATCAATCAATAGTATCTGCAATACAGAAAGATCATTGCCAGTCCTCTCTCTGTGATAGGCTGATTTATGAAGCTGAGAAAATGCCCTGATGCAAACAAAAACTTTTCAGACTAATCCAGACCAGGAATACTTCAGAAAAATGGAAGAGTTTTACAGAGTTTGTACAGATGAGCCCTTCCTCTGTAGGTCAGCTTGTTTAACTAGACAGACAACCAACAGACTGCCAAAAGTGAATGGAACAGAGTTTGTCAAAGCCAGGAAAGGCATGTGAGACACAAACCAGGTCACTCCAAATTCCCTCTTCAGGAAATGGTAATGATTTTACAAAACCTACGTAGCCACAGACTCCAAAATGGATCCAGGAAAGAGTGCTTTAAAATCTACTTCTGTGCTAAGATGTAAAACTCTTCATAGATGGAAGGAGTTTTACTTGGTAGACAACCTTAGCATCAGGTCCCATCTAGTCCAGCTACCTACATTGACAGATTAAAGGAGCTGATGTTCTGGATTATTTTTGGGAAATGTAGGTACCTAATCTACTTTAATGGAACAGAGAAAACCCTAATATTCCCCTGACATAAAGTCATTGAAATAAATTGTGCCTCACAGATGTGAAAGTGTAATAATACTCTAAATGCATATCTGATAAATTACCTTTCCTTCATTAGATGGAAATATTAAAGCAGTATGGAATTGAACATTGCTATAGGGAATGATTAATCATTTACAAGTGCAGCTTTAGCATTTTCAATTCTGAAACAGGTTTCATAAGACCAAGGAAGATGAGAAGATAATTATCACTGTTGGTAGAGGAAGAACACAACATTAATAACACTTGTACGAAGTATGTACTCTCACCAAGATAGGAAACTCCTTCTTCTGGTGTGATTGTTCCATATTTAACCATCATCTTCACAAAATCAATCAGTGTTTTCATGATGGTTATCAAGGTCTCTTTCTCTTTTGTCTCTGTCTCTGTGTGAGGGAATGAAGCAAAACTAGTCAGACTTCAGGCAACTCAGAAAAACTGTTCTGCAAACTGTGCAAACTTCATGCATAAAGAATGACTTACTCATTAAAAGGGAAAATGCTGTGCTGGATTAGCAAAGAGAACTTATGTATGTTTCTTTTTAAAATGTTCCTGCAAAGCACAGCTGAATAGACTTTAAAACATCAGGGGTTAGTTCTTCTTTCTAGCTTTTTGTCTTGAAGGGCTGTGTCATGGAAGGTCAATGGCATTAATTCCATTTTCCAGCTAAGAACACTAAGCACACGAAAACTGAGTGACCTGACAGTTCAAACTGATGGTGGGAAGGCAGATTTCTACAGTCTCTGTCATTTTTCTTTTATTTGTTTGTGAACTATTTAGTAGATCAGTCTGGCTCTGTATGAAAAAGAGATCCTTTCTCCTACAAGATCCATTGGTTCAATAACAAAAAATATAAAGTGCCCCAAATAAGATTGTTACTGTGCACAACTCCATGACTCACATAGAGGGACAACATAACATTACATGACTGGGATGATCATGACTTCAGAATTGGATACAAAAAAATTATTTTTTATAAAAATAATCCATTTTTGTTCACATTTACCTGCTTCTTAGCTTCTCTTTTCCCACTGTGTTTACATGCTGAACAATATTACTGCTATTTCTGCATTCCCAGTGTGAAACTCCTCTGTCACACAGTCACACAAGCTCTCCCCACTGCCCAGGCTGTCACTGAAGGACCCAACAGAGCCAGGGGCACTGTCAGTCAGGGACAGTCAGAAACTTACTCCCAACCTTGGCAGAGGGCCAGTCCCTTTGGAGAGCTGCTGAACAGGCTTTTTATTGCTGCCTGCAATTTAGCACACAGCTGTAGGATGCAACTGAATCCCTCTCCTCCAGCTTGATACAACCTGACAGGTGAACACATAAAGCAGGAGATGTGCAGACAGTGGGCCTGGTTCTGTTTGCCTGATAACCTGTTAAACCCAGCATGCCTTCCTGTGTTGTGAGTAGAAAGAGGAGAAGAACTAGCATGCAGAATTGCCATGGGAAAATTAAAGAGAATGAAAAGAAGAATATAAAGTTTGTAGACTGGACTTGAGCAAAATATGCCCTCAAGTGTTTCATTTTATCTCTCCACTCAGGTGCATGTGGGGACAATTTGAAGCAATATTAAGGCTCCTGCAGGACAAGGGATCTACAAAATACCACCCTCCCCCCATCCCTCCAAAAGTTAGTGTGTGTGTGGCTGCAGAGAGTGGGTGTGTGTAGAGGGTGCTGACACAGGGCTGTGGCAAGGAGCCACAATCTTGCCTGCAATAACTGGAAGGCAGTGATGTCCAGCACCGGAATAGGAAGAGACGTGCAGGGCTCTCACTGCAATAAACAGCAAACCTGTGGTTTGTGGAAAGTCTGGGAGGCTCAGACTCATTTACTGGTACCATCACTGTGAGGATTCTACTGTGGCTTACTCGTATCTCTGTTGGCTTAGAAGACATGGATGTTACTGGAAAGATCTCTGGAGAAAACCGTTTGCCAGTTTTTCATCATGTCCTTACGGGAATGAAAAGAATTCAGGACTCTTAAATCACATAGCAGAAGATGGGGAGGGCTGTCTAGGTCACACTCTTTGCAGTTCTGAGTGCTGCTCCTCCCAGCACCATCAAAATCACTAATCAAATTAGTTTCTGCTATACATCTTACAGAACATTTTCTAAACACATGGTCTCTTGCAACTAGGGAAGTTGCGGGGAAGAGAAAAGAGCAGAATAAAACAGAGAATCTTAATTTTTAAGTTTTTTTCATAAATATTTCTGTAAACACATGACAAGCTCACCTGAGTTAAGACTTTTTAATAATGCATAAAAATTTGGAAAATATTGGAGGTCTTCAAAATTGTCTTCAGAAGGCAGCTCATTTCTTCTTTCCAACACATTAGATGATGACCATGTGTTATCCAGTGTATCATCAACTTCTCCATTAATGAAACTATCCTGATCAGATTTGCTTGGTGTCTCCACATAAGACATAATAAAAAAAATCTATAAGCACATTGTTTGTGGTGATAGAGTTAATAGAGCAAAAATTTCTATTACAACTTCATGCCAACATTGTCCTAATTGCAAGGTGAAGACTACACTATTTTCCCAAAGTTATTCCAATTGACATCTGACTTAAATTTTAAAGTAAATCATGATTCTTTTTTCTATAGGACAGAATTTCTTTAGGAACACCTCTTGTTTCCAGACTGAACTAACTATTCCCTAAAGAAAGCAGTACCAGTACCATTTGACAAGCAAGACAAATTTTTTCACTGAGAAATTACCATTCTTTCCTGCTGCTTTTCTTTTGTATCACTGTCTGCTCTGCTGTCAGGGTAATCAAAATCTTCGGACTCCTTCTCACGATCCTTTGCTTCATTTGCAATTAGCTGTTGTAAAACCTCTGCCACTTCATCTTCCAGGGTATAGGCCTGACTCTCTGTGATCTGTTAAAATATTTGTGCTTATAGGATACTGTGCTTTTTCTAGATCAAACATCATATGAAACCTGATATCAATATGAAAATAGGTTGCTGTAAGTATGTTTGCTTCAAAGCTGATCACAGCCAAATTTGATGCAACACCTGTGTGTGCGCATACATGTACACATACTGACATGTAAACATGTCTACATTTATAACACTCATATATATACACACAGAAATACACATCAATTATGTGTGTATACGCAAGCCCCACCCATTCACACATACAGCCTCCAAACCAAACCTCTTTAGGGCTTAACACAGTGGAGTGCAGCTTGAAAGATGGAGCTGCAAGTGTGGCACCTCCCTGTATGTGTTGTCCATGCGTGTATATAGAAATACATATGCTCTGCAATACATCTATGGACAGTTGAATAATTAATACAGAATACAGTAATGCAGAAAGGGAAAGAAGCAAATAGTTTTCTATGGCATCATCAAAATGTTTTCTCTTTGCTTCATAACAGCTGTCACTTGAACAAGAACTCTCCCATGCAGCTGTCCCACAGCTCCCTCTGTAATCAGCAGGAGCAATACCCAACTGCAAAATCTAGTGCTCAAAAGATAAGGTTAGTATTTTAAAATATAAGGATGCCAAATGGCAATGGCTAAAGCCATTGAGACATCCAGAGGTCAGAGACAAATCCAGTCTTCCTAAAAATCAGTAACACAATATATCTTCAACTAGCCAGCAACATTATGTATTTGCTAATTAGCATTAGGTGGGTAAGAATGAGCTCACAGTTTTCCCCCTTAAGTATAAAAAGGAAATTAATAATAGAAAAGCACTCAGTGAAAATCAGAAGACAAATTAAAGGAAAAATGAGGACAGACATGGGAGGAGTACAATCAGTGAATGTTTTTTCAACATCAGAAACATTCTGCAGTTTGGCCTATTTTATTGCGAAGACATCACAGGAACAACAATGTTATTGCAGAGCTTAACCAGCGAGCCCAAACAGCTCTAGAAATTTGCTGAGAGCCTGAGTCCCACTCACTTCAGACAAAGTGTGCATCTTTTTGAAAGAGCATTAAACCAATACACAAAACAGTTAAATGATGATTACCAAGATACTTACTAGCCCCAGATTGAGAAGTTTTGAAACAATCTTGTCAAACACTCCTCTGTCATTTTCCTCATAAATTCTTGCAGCAATTTTTTGAACAATGTCTTCAGCAGTCAGAGGAGTGCCATCTAATTGGTGGAGGCCATCTGGATCGTCTGAAAGGATTACAGTTTAACTGTGTGCTGACTGTCCTAACTCATTTGGATTAAACATTGTGTAAAAAATATCTGCCCACATCTTTTTCTCTTCAGAATAAAACTGCATTTTTAGACACATTAGGAATATACTTTGATACACACTTTGCAAGCCATTAAATCAGTCACAGGGAAAAGTTCTTTGTGTCCGTTTTCCACACATGAAAAATGTCTTTCAGATTGGCTCTTCTGAAAGAGCAGAGATGAATGTTAGGAGCTTACTCTCCTGTTTATCAAAAGATTGGTAGAATGAGAGAGCACTGTTCCCATATCCACTTATTTGTGTCTTCCTGGTATCTATTCCTGGTATGGCCGCTTAGATCAAAACAAATCATGACAAATGGCACATGATCTCATTTGAATTTCAGCAAATTAACTTGTAATTATGTAATTGTTACCTACGGCAAATAACATCATCATGACAATGGGGAAGGGACTATGAGTGAGCTTTGGTCTGTGATCAGCATACTTTGATATAATTAAAAATATCCTGAGCTAAATGCTGCTTACAATTCTCAGAGGACTCACTTAAACGACAAGTCAATTAACTACTCCTGTAGCAAAGGCAAGTACTTTTTGGCCTTTGGTAATTTCCTCTAGGTTTATGATTATAAGAATTATCTAAAACTGCACATAATATTTGGAATAAATATATGTGATTTAGCTGCATATAGAAGTGCTTCTTCCACACAAACCAGAATAAATATATTTTCATTTAAAAATATATCCCATTTTCCTTCCATCAAATCTAAATTGCTAAAACATTAGAAATTACACAATTAGACTTTTCTCCATAGAAGACTGTTAAAATCAAGAGCAATTCTTTTGTACTGTGTTTCAAAACCTAACTGTAATACAACAAGCTTCCACAACTGGAAATAATTGAAACTGCACTCCAGTAACAAATAGAGCTAATGTTTAGTGCTGAATACAACATTCATGAAGGCAACCAGTTTGCAAGAGAGATCCAAACCAGAAGTAACTGAAAGATGATTAAGGAATACCTTGGAATTTATAATCCAGCCCGCTTTTAGTGGAGTCATAGTCATCCACAAGCCTGCGGTTCTTGGTGGAGTCTGCATCATCAATGGCCCGTTGCTGTTCATACAAAGAGCTTCTAATTGACTCCCTCTCCTTTTCATTCCTCTCTCTTTCTGCTACTGATTTTAGCAGGTTCAGGTCATCAACAAAGGAATAATTCCTGAACTCTGGCTTATTTTCTGGAAAATAGATCAATGCACACATAACATAAAATCTTATACCTCTTTGAATACCATTATGAATATTGCTATAAAACCAGGAAAGATATTTTACCTGTGGGAGCTACTTTCCTATTCTTGTCTGCCTCAGCTTCAGCAATCTAATATACAAAAATAAAGCAAACAACAGCAAAAAGGTGGAAGACCTCTTAATTTATAAGTATCAGCAGAAGGCTTAATGCCTGATTTTCACTCTTAGTAAGAAGTTTGCCTGAATAAGCAGAACAGGAATAAGCACTGGACACTTTCACCCATCTTCTGATCAGAACCAGACATTATGAGAAGCTTCAATAGACTTTCCATTTTAAAATAAATGTCAGTAACATTTTCCTTCTTCATTCCAAGCTCATGCTGTATTCCCGTAGGATAGAAAGGGATGGCATATCTGTGAGCTGTTGGAGCTAACAACCTGCTTTTAGAGTGCTGGACAGTGAAACTCTACAGGCCAGCTCTTAAAAATTATTGAAGCCCTATTTTGTATCTAACCCCATCAATAATCACTTTATTGACAAATCTATTTTTTACCCATTCATTAGCCATTCATGATATTCATGGATCCAGTACCTGAAAAGCTAAAAATATTTACAGGAATTCTGTAAAAAAAAAAAATTGTAAATATTTTTTATTTCACTCACCTGTTCCTCCAAAGGTCTTTCTACACTTAATTGTCTGTTGTGTATAGCTTTATCTAGAATAAACACACACACACACACATATATATGCTCAGTTATATGATACATGCAACTACAAAGAGACAGCACATTTTTTCTTAATTTATAGTTTTCTCCCATAAAACATGGTGTCCTAAATAGGATGCCAACTGCTAGTTCTTGGGGAAAAAAAATTTCAGTGTTCCTAGAAGAATGAGAACACAATTTTAAAAAAGTCAAACCTTTAAACAAAGCACGACTGGGGCAGAGGGAGAGGTTCTGCAGAAGACAGAAATACAGATATAGACTCGGCAACCTCTTTCTGATCAGAAAACTCATGAATCGGGGAAAAAAGTGCTAGAAGAGGTTGACTAAAATAGCAATAATCGGATTGGCACAATCAAGAGATTAAAAATCTCTTCCATCCAGAATACCGCGGGAGACAGGGAGGAAGAAAGACTTGTGCAGACACTGGTGTAGAAAGGATGAAAACATGTCTTGGAAAAGATTGAAAAAATTCTGAGCTTTTCCCTCTGCCAGCACCTACCCTTCACTTTAATATTAGATTGCAACTTCAGTGATCGGTGTCTTGCACCAGGAATATTGTTGCTTTAGGATCTCCTTGCTTTTAGCCAAGTGGAAGGAAAGTTTTTACCATCCTCTATCTCTACCCCGCAGAACTTTCCCCATCCGCAGCAAACAGCGAGAAGGCTCCGGGGCGGGCGCTTACCTGTGCCCGCGGGTTTGGGGAAGCCGTGTCCCCGGCTCGCCAGCAGCGCCAGCACCTGCAGCGCGACTGCCAGCCCGAGGAACATGGTGCGGCCGCGCAGCCCCGCGCCGGGGCCTGCCAGGCACCGCCGCCCGCGGGAGCCGCCCGGCCCGGCG